>CAJDSM010095444.1:18021-35544 GCA_903981925.1 Ostrea lurida
ATAAAATCAGCCAATGAGAAGAAAGGTTATAAATCGCTGATTAGAATGATATCTGATTCCCAACAAACGATAATAAACAAAGAGAAGAAATAACGTTTCTTCGGGAAAAACGTGTATTTACTATGGTAAGTCGTAATTTAATGAAAAGAATTATAGCGTATTGTAAAATAGGTTTTTCTATAGATCATGATCTATTATATAGGGCTGTTATTATTTAATAGGCTCCGGATCCCTTGGTGAAAAAGTACCTTCCCAGTGCAAACTGGGAGAACGCCGCGCCAACATGGCAAGATAACGGTCAGACGTGCAACCAAATGATGGTGCAAGGCAAGTTTTGTTTGTTGTTGTTATGTCATATAAAATGGTTATTATAATGTCCTAATTCGTATTATACGGATGATGAAAACAGCCATGATATCTTCACTGGGTATTTTCAATTAAATTCATGGATTGGATATATCTAATATTGGTGAATTTCTCGGGGTGAAATTCATTATATCGATTGTTGGGACTGAGGGCTTATTAAAATGTGGGGTGGAAATTGTTAAGTTTTCTCGAGGTGGTTAATATGATAACAATAGTCTTATTACTCACTTTACAGTTTACTTCGAGCTCTGTAGAGCTTTTAAACAAACTATCATTTACATATACAAAGTATAATAATTGTATTGTATCATTTATTTAGGCTTGAAACTGCAATCTTATATGTGTGAGTGTGGTTCATATAATTTCAGTTTACATTTTGATAACAAAGATGGGGAATGCAAGAATATTAATTAGACGAAAATTTAAAGGTGGGCAAAGTCATTTAAATATTTATTTTCACTTAAAATTGGATGTTTCAGTTTTTAAGAAAAAAAAAAGATAGAAATACATGTAATATTTTGTGTTTTTACTTTTTTCATTATTAACTGTTATTAACGACTATTATTTATAATTTTGCTGGTTGTGCTTTCTTTCTATTGGGTTTTATGGTGACTTTGGTAAATTTAGGGTGTGTTGTGTTGGCCTGGGGTCAAGGGGGCATGTTTCATAGGGTTAAACGTAGATTTCCGTTACGACTTGTGTTGTATTTTGTGAGAATTTGTGTTTGATGGTTGGTGCTTTGGAGCGAATGTGAATCCCAATTTTTGTCTTTTGGTTTTAAGAATTGACGACAAGATGTATGGATTGATTAAAATAATGATTACTACTTTTGTGAAATAAAGGTGAGGTGTGGATATTTATTTGTATGTTTGTTGTTATTAAGTTTGTTAGAGTGTTTGGATAAATTTTATGTCTGTGGCTAATATTTTGGAGGTATGTGTCTGGGAATCATTCGGGTGATTATATTGTTTTTCTTTGATGATTTGTGTTTGAGGGTACATTTCACTCTTAGAGAACTTTCTATAAATTCCATTTTAAACAATTCATTTCCAAATCCACTATTCAAGTGGTGGTTATAAATCCATTCTCTTCTTACATGCGCATCGTTTTCCGTCAGCGTGAAATATTAATTAAATTTGTTCTTCTTTTGGGATGCATGTGATCAGTGGACTTTGTCATCTGGATATGGGATGTGAAATAAGGTGGCCATTATTATTTTATTCGCTCATATATTGAGCCGTGGGAATGTGTTATATTGCCTTGTTTTATATATGATTTTTGGCGGATTCTTTAGGGTGTTTTATATATTGTTTTTTTCTCTTAGGACACATGTTTTTCTAGTGTACGGTTCTTATCTATATCAATTCAGAGTCAGATTGGGCACTATATCCTTGGTTTTGACTCTTGATAAATAATCGTACTATACGTGCGGGGCAATTATATTAACTTGAGATTATTGCAGCTTGAGGTTCATAGAGTCAGGAGTAAATAGATGTTCTATATTACAGTGTTCATGTGTCACTGAATTGATTCACTATATTTGTTTTGCACAAGAGATGAATTCTCTCCTTGAGTTTTTATATTTCAAGTTTTCCATTTTTTCAAGTGCTTGTCAAGAGTTACATTATTTGTTATTTGTCTCGATTGTGTTTTTCGGTCGGCCCGCCATCAGGGGTTTTGGATAAATATTTGGCAAAATATTGTGGTGTGTGGTCCGGGGGTTGTCCTTGGTTTGACGATTAGTTGGTGGGCATAGATGTCAAATGTGCAAATGAAAGGGAGTTTTTGGCTCAAAAATAATCAATGACGAGTGTTCTAATAAAGGTATATTGTGGTTTTTGTCTCTGTTTGTGCTTATTGCTTGCATTCACTATTTTTAGATTTCTTTATAATTTTCCTGATTTTCAATGGTGGGTCTGATTTTTTATTTCCATAATATGATTTCCAGTGGCAGGATTTCTATGATTACTTGGGTGCCATATAAATGCCTTTCTATATTATGGGGTAGTGAGTTATTTTGGCAAGGGTGCAGGTCAACTTTCAACAATAATATGGTGGCTTCTGGGATGTGAACTCGGGGTTTGGGTTGGGTTTTTTTCATGGGTGTCTTTTGTTTGGCTTTGTATTCTTTTCCTTATTTTTGTCCTTTTCTGGCCGGTTTGCTATTTGTGCAGCGGTCAATATAATGCCGCTTCTTGTTCCGCTTATTGAGTTCTGTGTGGAGTGATTGGTGTTGTTATGAAGTAAAATGTGTGTTTTGTGTTTGATTAAATATTTTGTTTTTTATTAATTTCGTAGGTTTTAGAGAATAGATATATCATGGAGACCCTTGATGTTATATAAAACATTCCATATGAACCTTTTCGTCTACCTGATTTTATTACTCCTCATCTCTTTCTATAACGTGAGCAGCAGTCTCAGACCTCAATGACCTTAGGGTTTAAAAGAATAGCATGTAGTTTTTGGTATTTTTGCGACGACGGGGCACTTATAAATGTGAAACCGTTTGGCTGTTTGGTTGTGGGACGTTTCCCCCTTGGCACCCATGTTTTGTTTGCTTTGCTATCTGGCGGGATATTTTTCTGTCCGTGTGTGTGGGGGTGTGCGGTGGTTTGGTGTGGTGTTATTCCGCTGTTTTGTTGCTTTCTTTTTTTGACGTACCTTTGTTTTTTTTTCCGATCTATCCCCTGTGGGTTCTTGTTCTCTTTCTTAGTGTGGGCATTGCATTGTTTGATGTTGATGTATTCATGTTTTATTTGAGTCACGTCAAATGATTGAAACCTTTATTGATAGGCGTGGTTTCTTTGCCGGGCATAGGTAGTAGGCAGGTATTTGATCTGGGGGTTTGGGGTTGGGGGGTGGTTATGTTTTGTGCTGTTTCAATATAACCTGGTATTTTATTTATTTACAATTCGTTGTTGACAACCGGGGCATGTTTAAAAGTTTTACATACTATACTTATATATTATAATAGCTTATTGTACCGACGTTATACGGGCGGGTGAATTTTTTTTTATTTAGGTTGGTTGGAAGTTCTTCTTATTATGGCATATTTTCTCTTTTCTTCACGTGCGGCTTCGTATCGTAATCTTGGTTATTTCATTTTTGGTTATTTTGTTAGGTTCTGGGGAGCGTAGTAAACTTGAGTTTCTATTATAATGGTTTGAGAGAATCTTTGAATATTTAGTGTACATTAAAGATAGTTGTGAAGAACATTAAATTTTGATGACTAATCTTTTTACACTGCATCTGTTTTAACTGCTTTATTCAATATTTTACAGCACTAGGTATTTGAGTGGGTTGTGGGGTTATATAGGTTCTTTATTCTCGAGGTGGATGGTTTTCGTAAGGTGCTGCGGATTGAACCAGTCCTTTTTTTCCGGGCAGTGATGCGAATGGTGGGTGTTGGGGTGCATCATATTTTGTGGTGATACGTTTAATATTCATTGGGTGTAATATACCGTTGCAAAGTTCTTGGTCTTGACATATATAGGTTGTATTTCATTATCCGGTGTTGTAGGTACTTTTTTAATACGGGGGCGCTGGTCTTGTACACATTGTTAACAGCTTAATTAATTAGAGGCTGGTGGGGCTGTTTTTTCAACTTTAAACTATAGCTTATGGTTTACCTTGTTTGGTCATTGTTTTTACTTTACGGTTATCAACCTGAAGGGTGACTCATGTTGTGTTTAAAATTTGTCAGGTGCAACAAATGTACTCACGTATAAAAGGAAGAGAAGGGAATCGAAGATAGAGAGGAAGAGATTTGGTTTTGAGCTATATTTATCACGATTTTTAAAGTTAGTTCACGCAATTGCAGTTAAATAAGAACTGTGGAGCGATTTTCAATGTAACATAGAATTCGGTGGGTGGGATTTGGGTTGTGTTTACTTTTCGGATTTTAGAGTAGTGTCGAGTGTTTTGTTGTCACATAGATCGAGGTTGTGGAGATGTTAAGAGATTAGGAGTTCATGTCGCTCGGTCGCGTTTGGGGGGGGCGGCTTTTGGTATAGTATGATTGAGCTCCATCGACATCTGTGGGTTGCAGCTGGAGTTTGATATAGCTGTGCATGTGATGCCATGGTCGATCGTGGTTTGGCAGTTTGAATCTGTTTATTAGTATTTATTTTCACTGATAGTAGAAATGGATAGATTCTTTACAGTATTATCTGACATAAAATACCTTAGAATTCATCCTTCTTGGGTTTTTGCCGAAAGCAAAGGTAGATACTTAGAGTGGTTTATCTATTATTTATTTTTCTTTACTCTGATCAGCTGGTCGTGGAATATTTTAGAATAGAATTGATACAGATATAAATAGTGGGACCCAAACTTACCAACGTAATTATCTTTTTCAGGGTGGGCTACAAAATTATTTAATTTTACACTTATTCTCTAGTGTGGGCTCTGATATTTTTAATTATGCTTTAGCCGGAGTTGTATTCTATTGGCGCATAATTACTGTGGATTGTTTCGTTTTGGGCAATACAATATAAACTTGGCTTTTTTTGTTTGGGGGTCGTGATGTTTAACTTGTGGTGGTGGTTGAGAGATGTTTTGTTTGGTTGGGACATTGCTCCCTCTTCTGGGGTTTGTTTTATGGTTCTAGTTTTATTGGGGGTTATTCGGTACTGAGTGGTCGGCTCGTGGGGGTGTGTGTATCATATTTAGGGATTGAATTATTGGGCTATTCATTCTATGGGTGGGCTTTTGCGTGTTGAGAGAGTGGAGAGTGGTGTATGTGGGTATTCATACTCTCGGGGCCTTCTTCAATAACAGAGAATTTAAATTTCTGAGCTTACGTGGTTCAGTTTGTATCTTTTCCATATGGTCGGTTCCTTTTGGGGATGGCAAGGAGACATTTGGTTTGATTGCTTCAGCTATGGCACTATATCATCTTGTTTAATTATTAATTGGGTGGGGTTAAATTGGCCACTCTTTCGCTATTAGCGCCACTCACCTGACTGTTTTCGAGTGTTAAGGTTTTGGATAATTGCGCTTTTCTCTTTTTGTTCGGAGGAGATCTGAAAAGAGATAAAAGACAAATAATTTAGTAGGGTCTGACATGAACTAGCTTTGGGAGGGATTCGGCTTTCCCCTCACGCTGAGCCTGTATTGACCTACCCATCATCCTGTCTATGGGGGACACAAAAACACAACACAAAAAAAGCATCAGGCTTGGATCACTCTCCAAAAATTAACTGATAATGATCTTGTCGGAAAGTGGCTTATACATCTCTTTTTTTCGTTTTGTTTTACAACGGGAAGGTGTTATATTGGAATATTGCAGGATGAATATGGACCAGGGAGGAGTGTGGTGTGGATTTGGAGTCGAACCTCCCGATTTAGTAAAATGCCATGGGGTAGGGACCTTTGTGCGAAATGCGGGTATGTACACTTCAAGGTGGGTAGTGAATAGCTTAGCTGTTATTTATATAATTATGTGATTAATTCCTGCAGCATTGCGGTCCTGGGCAAAGTTATGTAAAAAGATTGAAGCAGATATTTATACTGATTTGCTTTCATGTTGCTTTCGTCTTCCACTTGAGATTTAATTTTTGGCCTGTGTATAGGTGTGGTGGATTTTGTCTCTAGGGGGAATATTATGTTTGGAAGTTTGTTTCGGTGGCCTTAAAAATAAGTTATATTATTAACCGAATATCAAGCTAGTTTATTTGGTTTGTAGTAACGTGAACGATATCTAATGCTCTGTGTCTCTTGTTATGGATTTGAGGTTTGGGTCTTCTGCTGGATCGGTGCAGCTGTATCTCTGTACATCAATCAACAATTTTGTTAAAACTTTGAATTACGTTTTATTGTACGGACTGTACTAATATTACGCTTAAGTTCCCTTTTTAATGGTTCAAAGGTTTAATTCAGAATCATTGAGTGTGTAGTATTTGTGAGCGTATGAGGGCCTGGGCCATGAGCTTAATTCTAATGCGCGATTCATTGGGATTGTTTGATTTGTCTGTCAGATATTTGTCTGGGGGGGGGGAGACGATTTAAACCGGAGACCTAAGATATGTGGGTGAGGTTTTAGTACGTTTTTTTAATCTTATTCTTATATGCTGTGTGGAATTTCCATTATTGGCTTTATCATTATATTGTGTTCATCTGTTTTAGTATTACCTTAATATTTTATTTTAATCCTGTCATATATCTCATTTTGTGTGGACTATCATTATTGCTGACGTGTGTGACATGCTTGATTATTTACACTCTATTTTCTTTCAGAGGTGAGATAATCACGAACATGGTGTGTATTGTTGAGTTTGACTCCTCTAGTGCTAGAGGTTAAGGTTTGTTCGGAGAGGTGTGTCTTTTTGTGGGCGCGTTGTTTTATTTGGAGGATAGATAAATAATATAGGATTCAAGTGTGATTGGAGGTCAATATTGAGCAGGTCTTTGTCTTCGGTTGCCATCTCTTTGTTAATTACTGACTGGAGTACCATGGCTTGGGTATTATTGATTTATTTTTTATTGATTGATTCTCCCATTTGAGTATATTCACGCTAATTGGGAAGCTGATGGAGTTGTTTTGTCTACTCTATTCTTTTGATTATAGGGTTTGCGCGATGTGGTTGCTTATAGTGGGTTCCCATATGGCTTGGGCATAGGTGAGTTTTTTTCTGTTAGGGTATTGCTTTTTTTTACTACTTATATGAGGAGTGGGCTTGCAATTGATTCGGACTACCTCGCCACGCCACCCCTCCGTCTTTGGTAGGAAGGGTTTATACATATTACTGTCTGGTTTAATATGTATGATGGGAATATGAAATTGACTCCTTCGAATTTAATTTTTAACTTTGGAGTGTTGCCTTTTTGGTCTTTTACTCACTGATTAAAGTTTTTGGGCTAATTTAGAGATCCTTATGGGATATTTTTTTCACTTAAGGGTTTTGTGTTTGCCACAATAGAATTAATCTATCACGGACTGATTAAACATTAGTGCTTGTTTTTTCCTGATATGTTAGTTTCTATTTGGATGTGGCTAAAATACTCGGGACAGCTTATTGTTACATGGCAACCATACTGAGGAGTGTAAAAGTGTCGAATCACTTATTAGTGTTAAGTTGTTTGTTTTGAAGATTTCATATGTCAGAGTCTTACACTTTCGATTACTTTCTTCAGAGAAAAGAATGTTTTAATTCTCTATAATTGCCTAATTTAGTTCATTTTTGTACTGCTTGCATATTGTAATACATCTCTACTTAAAATTTGAATAGTTGTGCGTTACGTTGTTTTTCTTGTTTTTTTCAATGCTCTTTGACATATTGTTAGCGTCACGTTTCACTCCACTTGGGATTTCTATATGATGTTTAAATTATCGGTTTCGATTTTGATTTTCTATCCCGGATTCCGAAATAATCGGAATGCCGTGGGGGAATTTATAACGGAACATTTGAATTCATCAGAAGCTAATATTGTTGGATCAGTCCTCCCTGCGTCTTTCTTTTTGTTTTTTTTGAGCGTGGATTTTGCTGGGCGTCTTTGCCGGGGTGCTGATTTTTTTTAGTTTCGGATCATAGATAGTCGTTTTTCCCTTTGCTTTTTTTAGTTTCGAGGAGTTTTGCGTTTGGTGGTGAGACTAGTTGTCTACAACACGATTGTGCGCCCGTCGTGCTTTCTGGGTTGAACTTTATATAAATATTTTGAATTATTATCGGAGATGTGTCATAAAAAGCGCCTTTAGAACTCTTTCCGGTATATCTTTTTTCGCTTGTTTAAGGTGGAGTTTAACTTTTTGGCAATATAATGTAGTCCGCACTCAAGTTGATTCAATTATGCCTCTTGTACATTTCCCCTTCTCGGTTATCGCATATTTACTCTCTTTTGGTGAAAATAATTATTGATGCGAAAAACGGTAAAATGATGATTAGTGGTGGAATATGTTTACTTACTTTTTTTATATTACTAGGAGGGCATCTTTCTTTGTAGGTAGATGTTGCATTCCTTGGCGTTACTAGGGAGGCATCCTATTCGTGAGACTATAATCCTTTCGCATTGTTAGCGCAGGGCTTGGGAGCATGACACATTTTCGCGGTATTTTATCTTTTACCGGGTAGTCATTTTGATAAAGGAATCTATGCGAAGTATCTAAAATAACGAAGCTATTGTCTTAGCGATTGTTATTTCGTACATCTGCGACGGCTTTTATGTTATGCGGTTTTTTAACCTGCTGTGGCTACGACACATGAAGCTTTAAAATAGCCATTTCATATAGGTGATAAGTGAAAATTTGTTCTTGTGTGGTGTGTGATTCTTGTTTCGTTTTTGATTGAACATCTTTTTCCTTTCGACGAATTTTAAATCGTCAGTGTTAGTTTCTCTTATTTTTTTTTCTCGAAGTGACAATGAAAATTATTATGTTTACCAATTTGATACAGTAAAGCTACTAATATTGTTTATTATGCTTTATAGCATGGGAAGCTGTCTTTATTTACTTCACTCTTATACTAATAGCATTGATTATGTGCATCATTTTCTTTTCTGGGTTTAGAGAATCTTCTGTGCTTAATTTTGTGCTCACAGAATAGATGAGTATTCATAAAATATTATTTTGCTAGGTAACCCACCCCGAACCGCCGTGCGTGTTCGGATCACGGCGAGTGGTGTTCAGCTAGGCGGTTAGATCGATGACTGTCCGAGGTTCGATATTGTGATTTCGGGCGACGTGTATTTATTCGCTAGTTTGTTGGTGCAGATTATGTGCTCCTTGAACAGTTGTATAATCAATAGATACATCGTTAGACACTCGCATACATGTATGAAAATGTCTGTCATTATTTCATGCATTGGTTGCGCAGGTATTGGTACGGTGTTTTGTGCTGTGATGGGTGGTTCCCGGTCTTCCTAATATAACATATCTTTTTTTCGTCAAGATTGATTTCCTATTCGATTTATCGTGTTTTTCTCGATGATTACTCTGTTATTTTTTTTCTTTCGGTTTTAGCTCTTTGTGTTAATTTTGGGTGGGGGTGCCTCTTTCAGAGTTTCAATAAAATGATTATTATCAATTGTCATTATTTTAATATGTTGTGTTTTTGGTATTTAGAGTGTCTTTTTTCTAGTTAGGGTTTGTTGTGGAGTTAGCCTTGGTACCGTGGAGATCCGCGTGTGATAATATTAGTGATGTTTGTTAGTGTGGACCCGGGGGGGGGGGTATTGCCCCGGAAATCAGTCTCTATCTATCACAACGTTTTTACGGTTTGGGGTCACTCGGTGAGCGAGGCGTGGCTGAGGGGGGCCGGGAAGGTATTTGCTCGCGCGCACGAGGCAGAGGCTTCTGGGTTTTTTCGGCGAGTTTTTCCCCCGTTACTTTTCTTTTACGCTTGATAGTTATGTTGGTGGGTGTCGTGTTATGCTTCATCACTTATAAACAGTTTGGTCAATCTAAATATGTTAGTGTTTTCCGGGGCTTTAGACGACGAGAGGGAGGGTGGTGTGGGTTTGGAAAAGATCATCCGATATTTTCATATTAAGGATGGTTTATGTCCAGTGGGAGATCGTCCGCTAAGTAATGTTCTTTTGCTTTCTTCTCTGTTAATAATAAATTAAATGATTAGTTACTTTTTTGTCTTTTAGCAGTAGGTCGTAGCAAAGTATTTAGCAATATATATACTTAGTTTTGTTCCATGTTGTAATTATAAATCTTCAGAACAGCTGTTTGTGTAGTCATTTTTTAGGGATAGCACAGTGTTCCACCGTGAGTCATACTTCACTGGTGAGGGCATTTGGGGCCTTAGGCTCTCTTGATAATTTATAATGTTTTATTATTTTGCAAAATTATGATTTTTTATAATTTCATGTTTTATGTAGCACAGTGGTACTCTGCAGTGCTTAACTCGGGTGGAGATCTGTTTGATATCAATTTCGCGCTTATAATTTCAACATAACCGATATGGCCTCGCGCGCTGCATACGTCTGACCGTTGAAGCATCTTCTCATGGGCCATGAGTTTGTCGTCTCTACTTAGTCTCGGTCCTTGCGTGATTACTACATCATTCTGTTTTCAATGACTCTTCTCTTTAGCAAGATCTTTTTAGTAAAAAGATGTGATAAGAACTATACGCGCAAAAACATCTCGACTTTATGCGTGTTTTATCTTTGTTCATCCTTTTCATTTTGGCTTGTTTTGCTCTGTAAATGCATTTATATCTGAAAATAATGATTAATTATTATCTAACATCATTTTGTTTCATAAGTTTTATTTTTTTAAACCTCTTTATGTTTTATTGAACGTAAATTGATTAGTCTGCGCTCGTTAAATATTCATGTTTTTAAAGTGGTGTGTTGGGGATGCCAAATATAATTATATTCGCGGCCATATTGTGAAATTGATTTTGACGGTTATTTGTTGCGTTTTTTAAGTCGGGATCTCATTTAAATATCTTTAATAAAGTATTTCATTCTTGGCTGTCTGGTTTATTGTTGTTTTTATTGAGACGGAAAATAGCATGTGAGAATTTGTTTAAATGTGTTGTTTTGGTTTTGATGGTTATGATTCTATACTTTTTTCTGTTTGAGCATGTTGCATTTGTCCTAAAGATATAAGCACGTAATAGGTGAGTCAATTGTTGATCTGGGCGATTTTGTTTGTTATTCGTCTTAAATGGTAATGCAGTCCAATTCAACTTTGCGCTGCAGTATTCGTCTCATTAATTTGCTTCAATTTTCACGACTTGTGGGCCGTCGTCGGATAATACTCGTGGACGACTGTCGGACTCAAACTCGGATCAACTGTTGTGGGACATATTGACACGGTTGCGAGTTTGGCAGGTGGAGTGTTATGATACTCACTCAAGTGCGAAATAACCAGCACCAATTTCATCTGCGATGGGGGCCGATTGGGGGGGGGGGTGTCTTCCAGAACACATATAATTTGATGTGGGCCGGAAATACTTGTTGGCAAGTGTATAACAGAGCACAAGAGGGGTCTTGAAATTGACTCAATTTTGTCTCTTAAAAGTTGGATGCGGGGGAGATGAGGAGGAGTGGTGTGTATGGTGGGCACCTTTTTTATTATTTCTTTTGCATGGCTGAGCGAGTGTGTGGGAGCGGCGCCCCTTTCCCTTGGCTGCGTTCTTTCAAATAAATCAGTCTCCTTTGGCGTGGCATCTAGGTTTTGGCTGGCGGGTGACCCTAGTTTGAAGTGCGGGTGTGTGTGGATAGAAGTGTGGGGGAGATGTGATATCCTAAGGCATTATAAGTATTTAGTGTTGTCATTTATAAGAATATGTTGTTGGAAATGGGGAATGTACTGTTCAGTTGCAATATATGTGGTTTTTAAACTTCATCGCTTGCACGTGTTTTTTTGATAAATTTATTGTCAATTGCTGGCAGGTATGTGTAGTTTATCTACATGGTCTCTACTGTCCGCTGATTCGAATAAACTCTACGCGCTTCGAATATCGGTGGTGACTAAAATAATACTTTACTCGCACAATCTGTCGAATTATATATTCCGGCCCGGGTCGGTACCAAACAAACTATCTTTTCGTTGTACGAGACTTGCTACGTGAGAGATGCTTGTTCGGCTTCTTATCGTTGTGTTTTAAATATTCACGTGCTGTTAGGAAATGGCGGTTTGATCCTCTTGTAATTCTTCTAAACATAAACAAAAGAACGTCATAAGTGTGAGGTCTCTGTAGACGCGACTGTTAATCGTCTCATGTAATGTGGAAGCTCTTTGAAACGTACTGGTCTTGCGAGAATTTGTCTTTCTTTTGGTTTTATATCTTGATCTGGGGGGCTTAGTTGTATGTTCGTTTTTTTCAGTCTCTGGCTAAGATTGCTGTTTTCTCTTGCAGGTGTTGTCGAGCGACTTGCATGCTTGTGGTCTTTTAACGTTGCTCTTCCTGCCTTGCTTGTATGACTTTTGTTTTTTTTTTTTTTTTTTTGACCCCTTTCTTTCAGCCTTTTCTTTGCGTTCCTACTTCCCGATTCTGATTTTTGTCCTTATTTTGCGGTCCTTTTTTTCTGAGCCTACCATTTCGCGTGTGCCTTTCGTCTGCTAGAGGTTTGCTCTTTCGTGTTACTGTTTTTTTTCTTTTTCTTTGATTGTCTACATTTTTGCCGTTTGCGCTTTTTGTGATTTTTTTTTTCCGTTGGCTCCTTTAACCCTACGTTCCGTTGGTCTATATTACTTTTAAACTATTTTCGCTCTCACTCTTTTAAGTTATATAATCCGTCGATCTTTGGTGTTATAGAGGATAAATGGGGGGTCTTGATGAGGAACGAGGAGTGTAAAGGTGTGGCGAAAACGATACTTTCTAAAGGTCTGAGGAGAGATGGTAATTGTGGTTAGGATGGTTAGTCTCATATGGGAAATATTTGAGTGGGAGTAAAAAGTAAATAATCATATCTAATTTGGAAATAACTAGATTTAGTTTTATGGGGTTATTTAGGTTTATTATTATATGTATGTTATTTTTTATTATTCTAATTGCATGGTGTATGAGATTATGTCAGGTTTAGTTTGTGATTTTAGTTATGAGTCATTGAATTAATGATATTTTTACATGAATAAATGAAGATGGAAAAAAAAAAAAAAATTCAAGTTTTATTTAGTGTGACAGTTGGAAGGAGTGAAAAAGTATTAAATACATATGTATGGATTATAAATAATTAATATGTAAAACTTAATAAGAGTGGGAATTTTAGAGGGGGCAGGGAGCCCTTTTGTTGCAAATTAAATTGATGTATAGATAATTAGTAAATTAACTTAAAAGTGTTTAAGTCTAAAACGAGAGTTGCGGGGGTGTGGGCGTTTGGTTTTCGGATCTTATTTGGTTTTTTTATGGACGGGAATTTTGAAAATTGGTCGACTGTACGATAATGCATCATGAAGATAATTAATAGAACTTAAATTAATAGAATGGATATTGAAAATATAGCGGTCGGAAAAGTAATATTGACATTAATGTAAGAATGTTTAGTGAATAATTATTTAGAGAATGTAAATTTATTTTATAGTTGCAATTTGATGAGCGAGATTTGATTTAGTGTACTCAAATAATTGCGATACATATGTTAATCGAAAAATAATGTAATATGATGGTAAATGTTTTGGTTTTTGGCTAATACGGTTCATGACATATGTTAAATATAGATAAATGTATGATGTAATAATAATATTAATTTGAGGGGTAGGGTGGAAAAAAATTACCAGAGTTTAGGTGTTAGATGCGAGGGGGGTGCTGTAAGACTGGTGATGTGGTATTATTGGGAAAAGTTAATTGAGGACGATATCTGAAGTAGAATGGGTTTATTTTAAGGATTAGTCTAAATTTATGGGTAATGGGGTATTTTATGTAATAATGGGGGGAAAGGTGAAATGTCGAGTGTGAACTTGTTTGTTTCTAATTATTTAAGTTTTTAATGATGATTGTAAGGAAAGAGAGGATTTTTAAATGGAATGGTAATGTTTATTTAACGGTGGAGTACGGGTGATTTATTCTACTGATTTTGATAGTTACATGTTCGTAATTGATGTAGATGCATGAGTTAATTAATGATGAGGTTTAGGTAGCCGGGAGTTTGATAGGTGTTATTTTTAAAAATGAAATATTATTTTTTTGAAGTGGATTTATTGGTAAAAATGTGTAATTTTTTGATGATGTACAGTGTGTGGTGTTAATGAAGAATTTGATATGAAATTGGGTAATGATTCTGATATGATGGTGAAATAGAAAGAAGAGGTAGTTTGTGAATAATTGGTGAATACATGATGGTCAGTAAAAGGGTTGTAGAGTTAGGGAGGTGGTGGATATGAGAAGGGAGACAGGGTTTTGATTTGTGTTGTTTTAAAACATCGATGGTAGGATGGGGGTTGGGTGGTGGGATTTGGCATGAGAGAATCATAGCGAGAGGGGATGTGAGCACTATATTGTGCAAGAATGTAATTAGGGTCATAATTTTTAACAATTGATTATTATTGGTATAAAGGGAAATATATTTTTTTATCAGTTAAATAATTGAATGATTGCATATTTAAATGTTTTAGAACGAACGTCTAGAATTAGGGTTTAATGGTGTGGGAGATTGAAATTGAGAGTGTGAAAACAGATAATAAGTTTAATTAAATAAATAATTATGGAAAAGAAAGATATAATTTATCATTTACTTTTTTTTATTTTCATACTATATATTTGCTTTCTTTTCATTTAAATGTCGTTATATTGATGATTTAGGGAATTAGAAGGTTTTTGTTATTGATGTGAACATGCGTTTTAAGGCTATGATCTATCAGATGTTACTGGAAGGAAGTCAACAAAATGATTTGTAGAGACAAGGATGCTTGAGGTAGTGATTGATTATCGGGTGTAGTGTAATGCTTTATTATGGATGTCTTTAAGTTGGATGATTCTTTTTGTTTTGAGCGGTGGTAAGTGTATATATGTAAAGAGAATATATTTGGAAAAAATTTTAGCGCATCTTTTGGGAATTTTTTAGGTGAAATTTAAATTTTATTAGGCGTAGTGTGAGGGTTTTTGTGTGTTTTTACGGAAGAAAGACTTCTGATAGTGAGGTTTGAGAAAAAGCAACATATTTTTGGTTAGATTAGTTTGAATAGGTGTTATTTGGTTGATCGGATGGTAGATGTTTGGATTGATGGTAGTGTAATTTATACATAAGTTTGAGAATGTTTGAGTTCGGTGTTAAGAAGCAGAATTAGGGAGATGGAGAATGGAGTTGTAGTGTGGGTATTTGGGATTTTGGGAAATAGGGTTATTGCGTTGGTAGTATTAATGTAATCAGTGACAAGATATAAAAGGGTAAAAGCATTGTCATGTTTAAATTGTGGAGGTCGAACAGATAGATATTAGACGTGGTGGGTAAAAGTAGTTGTTTGAATAAAGAATTAGGAGTGAGTGTTTGTTAGGTGGAGGATGGGGTGTTTTTATAGGTTTTTAAGAGGCTGCATGTCGAGGTGACGCTTAGAGGTTGATTGATATTAGTCTTTATGACCTTGATGACAAGGCGTTGTTAAGTTTGTGAATAAGGTAATAGTGTGTTTCAAGGGTTGAAGGGTGTATTGTATGATGTGTCTGAATAAGGTAGTAAAGGTCGTGAGGTTTGTTGTTAGAGATGAAAGGGTGGATAAAATGCATAATGAATAATAGAAAGTATTATATATTAATTTAATATTTGTTATTATGATTTTTGTAGTTAGTGATGTATATTCCGTGATTTTAAAGTATTATTACCTAGGTAGGTTAGGATATTTGTATATTAATTTGGGAATTTTAATTATTGTTTTGATTTAAGAAGTGTGTTTATTTACAGCTGAACTTGATATTGAAAGGAGAATTTGGTGTCAGGTATGGGAAGTAGTTAATAAATTGGGGAGCGGTGGATTGGGAGTAATAGAATGTAGATTGTTTTTTATATATTTGTGGTGTTTAGGGAAGATGTGTGCTGTATTCTAATTTATTTGAAAAAGTTCTTATATTTAGGTATATATGGAAAAAAGTTATATTATTTGTTTTGTAGAATTAAGTTGTTAAGTATTCAGAAGAATGATTCTAAATGATGAATTAGATGGATGAGATATTTTTATGAGTGTATTTGGAGTTTGTGAGATTGTATTAATAAGAATTTTGTTTATGCTAAATTAAGTTGCGTCAAAGGGTTGATGTGGTAGATTGGAAAGTGGTTAACGATTAAGTTGTATATGATGTGCTATGTGAATTCGGAAGCTGGTGTGTGGTTTGGAAAAATGTGACAGAATTTGTATGTTGAAAATATTCAAAGTTGGTGAAAAGGAAGTTGAATGTGGAGATTGGATATCTGCGTTACGATAGTGTACATTGGATGTCTGTGCAAATTAGAAGTTGGTGTGTGTTCTGAGAAATGATGACAGAAATGTGGTTGTTAAATATTAAAGTTTGGTAAGGAAGTTGAATGGTGAGTTTGGAAGATGCGTTTAAGATAGTTTTTACTGATGTTGAATTGGAAGTTGGCTGTGTGGTTTGAGAAAATGTGAAATTGGTGTATGTTAAAATTTAAGTTGGTACGGAGTGAATGGGGATTGGAACTGAGTTAGATGTTTATGATGTTGTGAAATATAGAATTGGCTGTTGGTGGTTTCTGAAAAATGTGAAGAATTTGTTTGTAAAATATTCAAAGTTGGATCAGGAAGTTGAATGGGCCAGATTGGAAATGGTTTCTGATAGTTGTGATAATGATGCTTAATTGAAATATAGAGTTGAGTGTGTGGTTCTGAGAAAAATGTGAGTTGGTGTCTGTTTAATTTCAAGTTGGTTAGGAGGTTGAATGGGGTTGGAATGGTTACAGGTAAGTTTTATATGATGTTTGCAAATATAGGAGTTGGCTATGTGGTTTGAGAAATGTGAAGAATTTGTTATGTTAAATATTTAATTGCGATAAGGAATTGCATGCCGGAGATTGGAATGGTTATATACAGTTCTTATATGATGTCTATGCAATATTAGATTGGCTGTGTGTTCTGAGAAGAATGTGACAGAATTTGGTGTATGTTAAAATATTAAGTTGGTAGGAAGTTGAATTGCGGAGATTTGGATGTGGTTTTACGGAAATTTTAGTTGTCTTATGATGTTGTGTCAATTAGGAAGTTGGCTTATGTGGTTTTTTGAGAAAATGTGAAGAAATTTTGTGACGGGGAGCCGGAGACGATGAAGAGAAAGTGAATTATATGTGCTGTAAGGGGGGGAATAGAGAATCTATGGGGACTTGATTTGATTATAAGGTAGAAGAGATTAAGTAAGTGGAGGCCAGTGTTGATCAAGATAAGGAACGAGAGATTAGGTATTTGAGAGTAGGTAAATTAAATTGAGAATGGGTGGAGATAAATAGATTTAGGATGAACAAACAATTTGAGGCTATTAAATAGTAGTAGATAGAGATGAGTAATAGGTTTTCATAAGTAGTTTAAGTGGTGTAGGATTTTTTGTTAGATGATAGTTAAAGTGTGTGAAGTAGGTTATTTGAAGAAAAGGTAGTTGTAAAGAAAGTTTTGGATGGTATATGTGTTTAAATTAGTACTATTTTGATTTTGGTGGATTAAATGTTGGGTATTGAAGGGTGTTTAGAGTGATTGGGATGGGGCGAAGGTTGGGGGGTTATGAGGGAGAAATGTAATTATGATCTTGTGGAGATTAGAAGAGAGGT
>CAJDSM010095452.1:0-16639 GCA_903981925.1 Ostrea lurida
CCTTAAAATATTTACTATCCGCGAAATTTAAGCCAACGCGAAATGTGAACAGAGAAAAATCGCGAAATCTGATAGCCCTCTGCTTTGCAAAATTAAAGCCCTTTACAGTACTATTAGATATTTTACCGTAGTTAGTTTTTTTTTTTTTACTGTAATAATGCCTCATGGTCTTAAACTTGCTGAGAAAAATTTCTCCTTATCTACGGAAATGATAATGCATTTATAAATCTTGTCTACAATTAATACCCATTTAATGAATAATCTATTGTTAGCTGAACAGGACCCTGGTGCATGAAAGTTAGTTAAATCTTACAGACAGTTAATGCTATATATATACATGTACTATATAAATGAATTCATAAGTTAATGGGAAGATAGTGTTGGGTTAAAGTTAACCAGCCTTTGTGCAACTGGGCCCTGGGAAACAGATATTAAATCACTGTGCTGTCATTGGTGGTTATGCTCTATAAACATCTCATGCAACAAAAGATTGAATTCACAGTTCAAGGCAGACCACTGAAGGCATTCCTTATACAGACACACAAAAAACAGCTCTAACGGACAGCATAGTGCCTCGAAATGTACAGTATAACCACACCGTTTCACATCATTCATATGTACAGTATAACCACACCGTGATGTTTCACATCATTCAATTTAAGTGTCCACTCACAAATCTCCCCAGACCATATAACTATGTATCGCATCAAACTCGTATTTCAACGGCATGCTGGGAAACTTTCATACAGATGGCGATCACATGAAAACCGCATGCTGTTTAAAAATGAATCTTTTTTGAAATTTGTAATTATTCACACATCGTTTATCATTGATTGTGAAATAGTTACTGAATATTTCAAAATTTATGGCAATTTCACACCACTTCCACACACACAAAATCGATCAAACACGGTTCATACATAATATTTCTAAACACACTTTCTAAGCTCCCTTACCCTTTCAGTGGTCAATGTGTGAAATGGTAAAAATCAAGAATGTTTTACAATAAAAACTAGCTTCTAATGACCACATTTAAAATCAATTCAATCTTATTCACTATGACCATGCTTTACTGTATACTGAAGTTTTGTAATCATGAACTGTTTTTCGCTGGTCCAGGAGGTTCGCTATAGCCATGATTTACTGTATTAATAAACAATCTCCTTAGTTTATTTAATGAAAAAAAAAAGAGAAAATTTAATTCTTGCAATTCCCATTATACTCGTGTTTCTTATTCCAACACCTATAATTCATGGAAGTTTTTTTGCGTGTAATAACTTGGACGCCTTCCTCGGGGTTCATGGTGGTCTTCATATCAGTGCATACCGTGATAAAGGACCTCTTTAAAAGTCTCACGAGTTTTACTGGGCACAGTCATATTATTTATCCCACAGGAACTGACTATTTATTTCATTCCGTATTTAGCTTGTTACCCCACCACCACCCATCAGATTGTTTCTATTTATACTTCTTTCACCTGTTCCAAATTTTTTGTTGTTGAAAATTTGTATATTCCTTTAGTAACTTAATGGAATAAACCAAATTAAAAGGGCAAATAACTCTTACTAAAGGAAAAATAACTCTTACAATTTTATCGCGGATCGAAAAACATGATTATGCCTTTACTGCTACATGACAAATGACCGGAAAAGAACGGCCACTGGTAAAAGATCGGCCACTGCGTTTGTTTCATGTCTTAGGTTTGACTCAAGTCAAAATTTGTGGCATTTTTACTGTTACAATTTAGTGGTCAATGCTATGGAAAAATTCTCAAACTGGATATGAAATACAATACAAAATTCAGTTCACGGTCGTCAAAACTTGCACGAGAAATTTACAAGTGAATTAATAACAAAATATCAACCATGTGTGCTAGATATTGAACATTCTCGTACGAGACCAGAGGATTATGCTAACATAAAACAGATAAATCCTAGTCTGTTAAATTGGTTTATACATCAATATTAATTTGTAATTAAATAGCACTAAAACAATCCAAACCTTGGAATAAAAATACAATATAGGCAAAGTTTACAATCTTCATCAGTAAAACAAATGTCTGATTATAAACTTCAATGTAGCACTTTTTTGTTTAGTTTCACAGATTCGCCAGTAATGAGCTTCATTTTACAAATCACGACAAACACTAACAAACAATTGCCCCAGTTTAAAGTTCCTAACAGCAACAAACAACATATACTGTAAAACGAGAATATTTAGCGCACTATTTATCTTAGCACCTTTAATGCAGACATGCGATTGTGCTAAATTTAAATTGTGCGCTAAAACGTTTTAATTGACATCAAGTTATAGACCAAGTGGTATCGTTGCGCTAAAATAAGTTTGTGCCAAAAGGTTTTCATTGCCGATTGCGCTAAAATATGTTTGCGCCAAAAGGTTTTCATTGCTGATTGCGCTAAAATATGTCTACGCCAAATATTCTCGTTTTACAGTACCTACAACAATACAACGACATCAGCACAGGTCTGACACTAATTGTACCCCCACGAAAACAATACACGGAAAAATACCCAATGTTTGAAAATAACAATGTCAACTAACAAACATATTTCAACAATCAGAAAAAAACGCCAAAAGGGTAGCCACATACTTCATAGAAATCAAATACGAAATATCAAAACAAGAACTCTATACACAGAACAACGTTTAGCACTTAATGAACAGCTGCTTGATCAACATAAACATGTGATAACTGAATACAAAAAGTCGACATCATAAACAACAATAACACTTCCGATTTCTTATGTGTAAATTTTACACAATGACGAGCCCTCAGTCTAATTAACAATTTCTGGAATCCCCGGCATCACGTCTCGGATACAGTTGCTATCTGAAGCACCACACGGCTGACTGACGGGGGAGTGTGGCATTGCGATGTAAGGGCCGTCAAAATTGACGGGGATACTGATAGGGTGGTAAATGGAATTTTTACCCAACTCTTTATTTGGGAAAACTTTACTGAGGAATGAGGGGTGGATACAGATGGGGAGATAGTGAGTGCCGTCTGGATTCAACACAAAGGCCGGCAATGGAATGTCACTCGAGTGAAAGTCACTCTGAGGCAAACTGCCGTGAATGGAGCCGTTTTCACTGTGTGGGCGGAGCTTATGCCGCGCGTACTTCCTCTTCACTTTCTCTTTCTCGTCTTCACGGGAACTGCTGGAGGAAGTGTCGCTGGACGGCACCACAGGGTGATGCTCGCGTTTCTCTTCCTGAGAGAATCGTTTGATAATGTTGTGTTTCAGTTTATACGCGTGATTTTCCTTCACACTGCCTCCGTTACTACTATCCCTGTCAGAGTCAGTGGAATGATTCGGTTTCTCCGACGAGTGACTGCTAAACGAATACGACCCCTCCGCCTCTTCACGACTCTGCATTTGCGGCCCTTCGGTATTTCTCATCGACATAGGATAGAGGTACGACTCCCCAGAGGCGTTGGATCCATTATAAGAACTGTTAGAGCTGCTCAGTGAATTCAGAGAGGGCTCTTTAGGTAAGAGAAGAGTTCTCAAAAAGTGATCCTGATTGCCAACAGGCACTCCTTCCAGAGCTTGCCTAGGGGGCGCCACATTAGGCTCGTGCATCATGTTATTCGTACTCTGAATGCTGTTTGTGTCCTCGATGATGATATCATCAGATTTCCCGCTCCTTGAGTGTTCTATAGGAAAGATAAAACATGTTACTGTTAATCATCTCAACGGCACAATGTGTAATCACCATACAGGAGAGCGGGTCAGAAATTTAATGATGGTCACGAAAAAGTGATGGTCACGCCCCAAACAATCAACTATTTAGGTTCCTTGTAGTAAAGAACTTTCTGTCCAATAACATAAAATACTGTAATGGTAGGTAATGGGGATAATCTGATAATCTGAGCTCAGTGGTTTACCAAAACCAGCTGCCACGTCAGAGGTTACATGTTTGAATCACATCACAGTTATGCTTTTTTTTTTGTTGTTCTTTTTAATATCTATCTTGTACAGTTTATAAACTAAGCTACCTATCTTGGAGGGGGGGGGGGGTGGTCTATATAAAGAAAGTCGTAGTATGCTTGAAATTTTTTATACAAGTGTTAAAGAACTTCTGATGTGATTTATTTAGTTCTCCTCTTGGTGACACTGGAAAGAAACCCAATACAACAGATGACTTACACTGACAATTAGAAAAACTCCGACATATCTACATGCTAATGCTGACATGATTCGACAGCTGACATGTTGAGGGGACAAACGTTAACTTTGCGGACGGGAATCCTTTAACAGGACAATACACAGTCTCAGCTGACTTTTGATGGGGCACTAAGTTTTACGGGAACCATCTTAACATGGGCACATACAAGCACGTCCAGCTGACTTTCGAGCGGACTACTAACGTGATACGGGAGATCCAGACCTTAAACTGAGACATTACACACGATTACCAGCTGCTTTAGAAGGACCAACTAACGTTTAGCGAGAGGAACCTTAAAGGACGATTACAAGTCTCAAGACGACGTTGAGGGACTAACAATAAGGTATTATAACTGACTTCCTGCTAACCTCTTTGAGGACACTTACTGTTTACGGAGAACCTTTAAGGCGTAGATCTCTACATCGTTCCATAAGGGCTGAGCTCCTTTGAAATAGGGCATGAAAATATCCCTATCAGGGTTATATATTAATTCAGTTCAAATTAAATTGCCTAGCCGACTAGCCTCAGTAAGTTAACACTTTTGCCTTCTGAGCTGCAGATCCCAGGTTCGAGAACCTGCAGGGTTCTTACAAATTGTTTAATTTTTTTCAAGATTTGCTTGTCTACTAAAACTGCATTTTTTTTTTGGACGAAAAATTGCTGAGTTGAAATTTGTAAAACTTTTATTTTTTTCAAGAAAAATATTGTTAAAATCATCCTCTCATTTTTTCATCCACGTTCAAATTTCTCTGTTTGATAGAATTCCACCGTTAATGACAACCACGATGTCCCAGTTAACTTTGAGGGGACATGACCTTGGGGTAGTAATTTTCTAGGCTGGGGACTGCCTCCAGGCTTGTTTCCGACGTTAACACATCGGGGTCTTATAATGTTCCCCCCCTCAAAACCTCAACATCAGTGAGGTACCGCAATGACCTCGTCCTGGCGACTCTTGAAGCCCATGTAGAATTTTATCTCAAGCACGGCCCGCCGTCCCGCTCCATTCCACCGGGAACTTCTCCATGGCCCACCTTTTGTACAGGTAAAGTACAAACATAGTAAAGTTACACCCTGTTACGGTTTAAAACGAAATAGTACAAACAAGGTAAAGTGTTCACCATGTAGGAAGTAAAACATAGGTAAAGTAGTCACCCTGACAGGTAAACAAAAGTACAAACATAGTAAAGTGTTCACCTGTAGGTACGTTACAAACATAGTAAAGTGTCCCCTGTACATGTAAAACAAAAGTACACAACACTAGGTAAAGTAGTTCACCATGTAGGTAAGTACAAACAAGTAAAAGTCGTCACCGTGTACAGGTAAGTACCAACATAGGGTAATAGTTGTCACCGTACAGGTAAAACAATACGTACAAACATAGGTTAAAGTCGTCACCCTGTATCGGAAGTTACAAACATAGGTAAACGTGTCACCGTACAGGTAAGTCACAAACAATACGGTAATAGTGTCACCTGTACAGTAAAACCAATAGTACATAAACATAGGTAAAGTGTCACCTGTATGTAAGTACACATAGGTAACAGTATGTCACTAGTACAGGTAAAACAAATAGTACAAACCAGTAGGATAAAGTGTCACCTGTACAGGAAAACAATAGGTACAACATAGTAAAGAGTGACACCTGTTACAGGGTAAACACATAGGTACACAAATAGAGGTAAAGTGTCCTGCTACAGGCTCTAAAACAATAGGATACAAACATAGGTAAAGTTACACCTGGTAAGGTAAGTACAAACATAGTACAGAGATGTCCCCTCTGTACAGATAAAACCATAAGTTACAAACATAGTAAAGTCGTCACCTGTAGGTAAGTACAAACAGAGGTACAAGTGTCCCCTGTACAGTAAAACAATTAAGTACAAACATAGGTAGAAGTGTTCACCTGATACAAGTAAGTAGCAAACATAGGCTTAAGTGTAGTGTACCTGTACCAGGTAAAACATAGCTGTACCGTGGAAATTGTTGAGTCTGTAGCATGAACCTATATATATCATGTACGTTTGTTGCAAATTGTTCACACAAAGGTATAAATGTACATCCGTGGAATGTTAGGTTCTGTAGATGGAGCATATATATGTAACTCCAATGTGCATGGTGATAGTCCCCAAAGTACGATGTCTCGCGCACCAAGTGCGATGGTTTTGTTAAACTACAGGACGCAAAGTGCGTGGCCACGCCAAAGTGCGAAATGGTCACACGTTACTCCAGAAAGTGCGATGGTCTAAACATCGGCCAAAGTCTCCGTATCGACGTGTTGGTAACGGTTTCTGACGTCAACGTGGACATGTATATCATGACGTCAATCACTCGCTCTAAACGTCAGGTATTTGCAACTGTGAGCCCCGAATAGTTTTGCCTCCGTAGGATTTAAACTGCATTTTCCTGTCCATATAATGCCCTGTTTCTGACTAGCACCACAGACCATCCCTACCGTTTGACCGCCACAACTAGTCTACCAATTTTGGGAGTATATCCACATCGCGATTACGGCCGCGGGGCTAATTACATAGCGCCATAAGTGCACATTTATTCCAATCAGAGACCTTTCATTTAATTAAAAAGCATAGATTTTTAACAAAAAGGATCATTAATTTATGCCAACGCGTTGGAGTTTATTGCAAGTATATAGACAACTAAGAGGCCATGGGCCACACTTCGCCACCTGACTTAGACCTTGGTCCTGCGCCTCAGCCAGTCGTCTGATTTAGAAAGAATTTTTCAAGTTTCCTTAAAACTGACCCAGGGGTCTCGGAGAAACGAAACATTTTTTATTGCCAACAACTTTTGATCCCTGATTGTGGCCCCCGTATGTCCACCCCTCACTTCCTCAGTAAAAGTTTCCAACCTACCCTCGAGATAAGAGTTGGGTATATCTGATCAAATTGACTTCTTACCTCTATATCAGGGAAGCCATTTAAGGTAAATGTTGTCTTTCTTGTGTCTTGAGAACGACAAGTTTTTTAATATGTATTCCAAATGTAAAAAATTTGATTCGCTATTGTTCCCCCCATAAAATAGATTACTCTTGCCGAGGGTCATATTTGATTTGAACCAACAATGATATCCTACCCACCACTTCATCTCAGGAAGCTTCTCATTAAATTTCAACGCTTTCCTGGTTCCAGTGTTCTTGAGAAGAAGATTTTAAAGATCTCCCCTATATAATTTATATGTAAAACCTGGATCCCCCTACTTGTCCCCCACAATCGCTGCCCCCCGGTGGTCATTGAATTTGAACCACCTTGCGAATCTCCCCACCCCTATATCACAGGAAGTTGCGTGTCTTAAGTTTTTTAGAAATATTCCATGGGGCCTCTTTTATTGGCCCCCCGTACACTTAGTTCTCCTTTGATGTGGCGACAGATCATTTTTTACTAATATCTCCTCCTCCACCACCGTTACTATAATGCAGTTCATGTACAAATTTAAATCCTCCCTCTGCTGCCGCTCTCATCTCTACCCCTGCTGGGTCATGATTTGAACAAATTTAATTCTCACTCTATAAGAAAGGCTTCCATACAATTTCCAGGAATTTCCTGCCAGTGGTCTTGGAGAAGAAGATTTTTAAATATCTTTTCCCTTTATAATCATTATGTCAAACTTTGACCCCTATTGGACCCCATCGTAACCCCCGGGTCATGATATTGAACAAAAGCCTTAAATTCTCCTCTCAGTATATCAGGAAGCTTCCATATAAGAATTTCAGGCTTTTCTGGCCCAGTGGTTCTTGAAAAGAAATTTTTTAAATATTTTTCCTATATATCGTATGTAAAACTTGATCCCCTATTGTGCCCCCATCGTTAACCCCTCGGGAGTTCATTGATTTGAACAACTTAAAATCTCCTCGTTATTCAGAAAGCTATCCATGATAACCTTTCAGCTTTCCATGGCGCAGTGGTTCTTGAGAAGAACATTTGTTATAAATATTTTTCCGAATCCGAGACATATCATGCGTAGATGTAACACTTTGATCCCCTATTGTTGGGCCCCACTCGTACCCCGCGGGTCATTGATTTTGAATCAAAGCTGGAAAAAACTGCTCCTCTTATGATAGAAAGTCTCATATAAATATTCAGCTTTCCGTGCCCAGTGGCTTATTGAGAAGAAGATTTTTAAAGATTTTCCCTATACTATCAACATAGTCCAAACTTTATCCCCTATTGTGGCCCATTCGTTACCCCCGGGGTCATGATTTGAACAAACTTCTAAATGACTCCACTATTATCAGGGAGCTCTTCATCTAAATTATCAGCTTTTCTGGCCAGTGGTTCTGAGAAGAAGATTTTTAAATGACACTACCCTTTTTGCATTTCGGGCTATTATCTCCTTTTGATGGGGGCTGGATCCTTACATTGACAATTTTGATCCCTTTACCCAAGGATAATTAATTTGTTACCAATTTGGTTGATATTTTGGACCCAGCAGGTCTCTTGAGAAAGAAGTCGAAATTTGAATGTTAAACAGACAAGACAGAGCAGAGCACAGACATACGGACAGATACGGACAGACTCAGAGTCAGACGACGAGAGCAAAAGCGCGATAGAATAGCTCACTTGAGCTTCGGCTCCGGTGAGCTTATAAAAGACGGAAAAACTTTGAACCAGAAACATTCTCAATATTTATACAAACGGATGCATGTTTGGTTTGAACAGAAAAACATCGATGCTAAACGTGACGTCACAATGCACCCAGGTGACGTCGGCTGGCGTTGAATCCTCGCGTAGTTCGCTCGGAAAATTTCCAATCCCACAATGCCTATATGGCAAGATGGTTAGTTTTGCGTGGGATACGACCTCAGGCGAAAGTTTTGGGTAGAAACTGAAAGAAATGGGAGATTCCGAAAATCTTGATTGAGAAGAACTACGGAACTCCCATGTTACTCTCTGCATGTACTTTTTTCAGCCTTTACCTGATCGATAATTACATCGAGCTTACTGGCGCATGGGTTAATTAAGGAACCACGCACTTTGGGTGTTCAGATCAAATGCATCTTTTTGTGAGGCATTGGATGGGAAACCTTCGCACTTTTGGCGTGATTCAGAACCATCGGGGTTTGGCGCGACCAATTTCGCCACTTTGGGCCGACCATTCGCAAACTTGAAATAAGAAAATACGTAAAGTAGTTATTTTTGTTTTATCTGATGTACGACTTTCTGTAATACCAGCGGCATTGGAAGTTCTTACATACTATATGTCGTTCCCGATGTAAATGTTCACTTACGATATGTATAAATCACGGCTTAACAGATCGTGGATTGTTTTAGCGTTCTGTAGATGACATGAAAATTTATTGATGTACGTCTCATAGTGAAATTGTGTCACCACGATGCATGATAACATGTATCTTTACGCGGTTGGAAGATGTGTTGTACATTGACCATTAAGTAAATTGATATAGTATGGACGGTTCTGTGTAAATGTGTCACCACATGTATAAACGTAACATACCGTGAAATTGTTTAGGTTTCTGTTAATTGACGCTTTATATGATGTACGTTTCTGTGTAAATGGTTCACACAAAGTAGATAAATGTACGTACCGTCTGGAAATTGTTTACAATTGATATACTGATTAAGGTACTTCTGATGTAAATTTGTTTCACCATCGTTGTTTCATGTGTCTGATGTGTAATAAATGTTGAAGATGAGTACGTCTGAAAATTGTTTAGTTCTGGTAGATGACGTGTTATAATATATGTACAATTCTGTGTAAATTGTGTCACACGATGTATAACATGTAATGATGATAGCGTGGAAATTTAGGTCTGTAGATGAGTATAAAATGTACGTACGTGGACAATTGACGTTTATGTCTTAATGACGTATATGCTTGATGCCATCTCTATGATACTTCCGTCTCTCTATCCACCCGGACCCTGTAGAACAAGCAACAAAATACAGCAATCCATTTCTAGTTCATCCAAAAATACCCAAAATCCTATTTCTGATTAATTCATTAAAAATGATCTAAATTCACTTCTATTCACTCTCCAAAAAAATCCATAACATTTATTCTCAAAAAGATTCTTAAATCTTATAAATTTCTATTTATTCTCAAAAGTATTCAACAATCCAGTTTTTGAATAATTCTCAAAATTAATATCAAAATTTTAATTTCTATTAATCTGAAAAGGAGCCAAAATCCAATTTCATATCTATCTCAAAAACATCCCAAAAGATTCACTTCTTATTTGTTCTATAATAATAACTTTATATTCCAAATCCATTTGATACAATCTTATTTCACACTATTACTATGTAAAATGATTTATTTCAATCTCAAGTGCTTTGAATATTGTTATCTTCAGTAAACTTTGAGACAGTTAACGCACTGCTTGATGTAGTTCGCTTGAGAATAAGACGGCTGAGACGGCTATGACATTGATGTTGGCTAATACTTGTCATGCGATCGCGCCGCGGCTTCTCGATGAGCGTGAGACATTGGCATCCATGGTAGTGTGAAAATAATAATATTATATAACTTTGCGAGTCAGATAAAGACACAAAATTAACAAAATTAAAGTTCACTTATTAAGAATGTTATAATTTTCAAGTTTCCCGGAGAGATTAAAACCTCACGATGTTGCCTAATTCAAACGTTATATCAATCCTGATTTCTCTGTGTCTTTTATTTTTTTTTGTAGCGGATTTATCTTATCGTTTGTCAATATAGGCACATTTGGTCTTATCGTGGTAAATTGTGAAAAATTATAAACGGTCATTTCTTATAATTTAAATTTCCGAACTATTTTTGAAATTCATAAACTTATATTTTAAAGCTCTTGAATAACAAAATAAAATGTCAAAGTCATGTCGCAGGGAAATGTTTTTTAGCTTCAACTTGACTTTCACCATTAAGGAATCGATCATTTGTCCAATCGGTGAAGCATTTCCACTAGTCCTCTCCGGAAAAAGCCGAGTGATGTTCCCGATTGATTTGTCTGTACCTTTATAGAATTGTGGACGACGAAGTTCAGTTTATACAGTATGAACCATAAAAATGAGGGCTTTTACACGGGTATAAACCTGAAAAACTTGTGAATATGAACAATTAGGGGAGAGCCGTGTGCAAAAATTTTAATGTATTCATTATATATACATGGTATTCTGTAAAAGTATCATTCAGTAATCAGTAAAAATCAGGTTGTCCATCTGATTATTGAAATTAATAATCGGGATATACATATAGCTCGCCCGAGATTTATAAATCTGTGTGACATCTGTTCGAATTCATTTATACTTTGATTAACAATTAAATGGTGTAAGATCATTTCATAACTATAATCACTGCTACAGAATATCTACGAAAATTATTCAGCCTAAATAAAATGAATGTTGAAGTTTCCGCTAAACGTCCGAACCGACCTAAATTAAGAGCCCCGACCCTAAAACATTTATTTGAATTTTGAGAAAAAATTGTACTGTTTCTGGTAAAATAATATTTCCTAGTCTATGATTTCTGTTTATAGTGTATACTGTGTCAGAGCAATGTGATAGTTGTAATCAAAACAATAACTTCAAAGTATAAAATCCAATAAGAAATTCCATTAGTTAATTGATAAGTAAAAATATAATGAATCCTATTCAATGAGCGAGACAATGTGGGGTATTTTTGCCGCGTGAGCTTAGATGTAAGGACGACTTTACTGTTGGAGTTTAATGTAATGGTTGTTTGACCTACTATTGAAATAAAAATTTAAAAGTAAATAAAATGTATCTCCCTATCCTATCTCCTACCCCAAAATTTTTTCTGAGTTTGTCTAGCGAAAACACAACTATTTATTTTTTGCCTCATTAAAAAGTCTTCTCCATTGACTAACAACTTTTACAAGACAGCGCTGATCAATAAATTACAGAAACATACAAATCTCCGCGGTTATTCATCACAGGCGATATAAAATAAGGAAGAAATGGAAAACTAATTCGTTGGATGTTTGGGATTTCTTACACATGTAAAGCAAATCGCATCAGGATCTGATGGCAAAATTCAGAGGTCTGGAAAGAAGAATCATTCAGTCAGATAAAAATCTAAAAATACATGAATTTGGAAAACTCAATGTATTTTGTCATTGAAAAAACATTGATCTATAAAACACTTGATCTATAAAACATGATCTATAAAACGTGTGCTGTTAGACTCATACCCTCATGATGTATTACATCATATTATAATAAAGTCACCAATCACCATTCATATCCAATATAATATCACCATCATACTGTCATTCACCATCATTCATAATGATAAACAAGTGAAATTAGAGATTTTCATCCACCATTTACATTAAAGTTTTTCTGGATTCCAGGGTCCGGATCACCACAGAAAAATGTAATGTGGACATTCCTTATAGACAAGATCACAATCAGAGGTTAAACATCGCACTTGCCACTCGCCATTTGCTAGGAAAATTGTTGTGTGGGGCGCCAATATTTGGGTGTTTCACTTGCCCACATATGAGTGATTCCGTATTGAACTAAAATGGTCTAATTGTATTGGGTTCAGTCAAACTTGACCAGCACATGGAAACTTATTCAACCAGACTCTAAATATTTCAAATTCATTCAAACAGAAGTAAAGAAATAAACGCAACAAATGTAGAGCTGAGGACTTTTGTCTTCAATGCCGAGTTCAATCACATATACACTGTCTCATATATTTGGAATTATATTACTTGTAGTAAACTGTTTCATTAGTATGTGGGGCTAGCATGTTTATTCGTGGCTCTCAGAAATGACATATCAGTAGCCCACGGGCCCCTGGAATTTAAGGTAAGTTTAAAAACCTGATATCACTCTGGTTACCAATATTCATAGCTATCTGACCAATTATAGAGTTTTTGCATGAATTGCTTAAACAGACAAATCCACAACAAGTATTAAAAAAAACGCCAACGACTTGTATAACCTCTTCGGTGAGCCTCATGACTGACACTTTGTGAATCCCCCCCCCCCCCCCCCCCAAGATAATCAGCTGGCTGACGACTGGATAAAATTCATTCGACACGAATGAAATAAATGCCCAAAATTTGTATATTTCTCAATTGTATGCATTAATTATTAAAAACCACTTTAATACTTCTACACACCCTCAATACACCCTGGTACCAAAAACTCCATCCCCTGCGGATTATGATATTACTCTCTTACTCTACCTTCAAAATCGTAACGTTCTTGCTGATTAAATCATGAGGGACTGGCAGGATATATTGGAAGATGCAAGAATTATAAAAAAAAAAATGATGTATCAAGAAACTTAGGCTAAAGCCTCGTAATTGAACACAGACAATAAATTAGCAAATGATAGCACTGTAGTGAACACAGACCAACTAATTAGCAAATGACAGGAGACGTCAGATTCATGCGCGTTAATTAAAATCAGTATGATATGGATAATGGCATATGATTTTATTGACCCAACTTATTGGACCCATCCAAGGCCAACAAGATATACAAAGAACTTTATGTATTAAAACGTTTACAAAAGACAATTCAATGCATACATTCCGTGCATGTTCATAACAGTGTCACACAGAAGTTCCATAGTTTTCAGGGTACAAGCATTACAGTTTGGTGTAAATACCAAGATTGGCGAATCAGAAATTAAGGGGACTGGAGAATGACTTAGATAAGCACATCTAAATAAAGTACCACTCCTGTAGGCATATATCATAGGCATACATGTCTGCTATATATTTGTTTATTCAAGATCACAGAAACGCAGTATAAAAATCTGCGGTTGGACAGACAGAAAAATGCACAACTTGTAATCAGGCTCAACACTAAGTTTTAAAGAAATACAGTTCTCATACGATTTATAGAATCTTTAATACATGTTAATCATATACTGTAACAACTCTTTAGGGTCGCTGCAATTAATAGTGCACTAACTTTATATGTTATTTATTTCAATCTTCCGAATGTCCTCCAGTTTTGTCATCTGTTTATCAATGTGTAGAGTGCTGATAATGATATATGTGCCAAAATTCCAGAATAAATCAAATCATATAAGTCACATGACCTCTCAATACGATCTATACATCAACACTTTGACTTTAAAATGGAATAAGATCTAACTTATCTGGAAAAATTCATTACTGTCATCAGAATGCAAGAGAAATTACATCAATCTATAAATTTAATACAGAAGAAAATGTTACGGATTTTATGTAAAACAGGTCTGTCTGCTTACTTAAGGTAAATTAATTCTTTTTACTAGTCTTCGTTAAATTATTTGTAAACAACTCGAAAATTGCGTTGGCGCCTGCTCTATATTTACATTATAGATATTCCAACAGTAAAACTTTCGTTAAAATTTACATTTCTATGTTCCATTAATTAGATCCTCTCCGTCTCGACAACACTGGCAAATCTCCAAAACCTCTCTATTGACCAATGCATTTACCATGTGTATCGACAGGTGCGAGACGCGTCCTATCTTATAGAATGGACCTGAATATCTACATCGTGCCCCTGGATTTCCTTCGGGGCGAGCTGCAGTTTAACATACCCCCCTCCCCCTCCTGGTATCAGAACTTCTTTAAATACTTTCAATGTAGACATTTAATTGTGTGTACTTTACTAAAATTGCAACCAAAAAGAAAAAAATATACTGCCATCAATCATTATGAAAACTTGTAATGTGGCGCCGTGTTATACAGAAGCGATACACGAGACATAAACATTCAAACTTTAAGCCTGTCGTATCACTTCTAGTATTTATCCCGCTTAGTCTTGGTCTGTCCATGCAAGTATTCCCTTGCAACTTTAATCGGCCATTTCCAAAAATCTTACACAAACAAGGAATATTTGTCATCCGATCGCCATGAAATCGTTATCATTGCTTTTCCTCACGCTGTCGAATTGTAACTGTGACGTCATCGTCAGGTTTAAGTCGACGCGACATAGCAGCAGGCACAAGTGTACACACGTGTTTTGTGCTTGTCATTTTGAGCTGCACGTCGCTTCTGTGTCATTTATTCAAAATTTAAATAGAATAAAAAATTAATTAAGAGAATGACTTTCATTGTCCGCAAACAAGAAAATAAGTAAAATCTATTAATTTAATGTAAATTTTTCACAATTTCGTATCATTAAAAAATAAAATAAATAAATAAAAAAAAAAAAAAAAAACAATAATAAATAAATAAAAAAATAGAAAAAAAAAATAATAAAAATAAAAAAAAAAGGAAGAAAAAGGGGTGGGATGGGGTGGGGTGGGAGTGTCATAAATTTTCTCACTGAGCTGAGAAGGAAATCGTAGAAAATAAATTCAGAGCTATGGTAACTTATAAAATATATATAGATCTCATGTTATATATATACATAACATTTATCTAATTACTGATGATTGTAAACTTTCTATATTGAAACACTTTGTGAAATTGATATGCCCATTAAATGCATAATCATGTGTAACGTTGGATATCAAAAAAAATACACATGATATTAAGAAATGATAAATCTTAAGATTTTTTGGTGGGTGATGCAGGTATCACGAATTAGACGGTAAACTCCATCAATGGCTTCGCGCAGATTGATTGAAAAGTATTTACCGGTCGTAAAATCGGTGATAACCTGCATATCACCCGAAAAAAAATATAATATTTATTTCTTAATCATTAATTTATAATTACAACAACAAAAACAATGTCCATTGACTTTACTTGTATGTTACAGGTACGTGATTGAAAATTCACCTCAATTCTTAAAAGGGTGTTTTAACCAAGAGGAATCGGCGCTAGGTGATACGTGAACTAAAAGTTTAAATGGTATAAGAATGAATCTTACATTTTTCGGGTATGCAGGTATCACCGAATTTTAGACGGTAAAACTGCAATCTCAATGCGCGGAAGAGTCTTTTACCGTCCTAAATCTCAGTGATAACTTGGCCATATCACCCGGAAAATGTAAGATTCATTTCTTATTCATTTAAGTTTTGATATTACAGACAACACGAATAATGTCCATGCAGAACTTGAATTGTTGTTCAGGTACGTGATCGAAAAATCACCTCCAATTCTTAAAAGGTGTTTAGCCAATGAAAATTCGGCGCTAGGTAATCACTGTCAACATCCAAATCATCCTGGTCATTTTGGAGACTTTAATTGCGCACAAAATTCTGGATAAACATAGATTTAAAAATTAATCCATTTACAATAATGCACGACTCAATCATTTCAGGTAAAACAAAAAGAATATTTGAGCACAGCATTAATCTGGGGTAATAAATTAAGTGTTACCTGTTACATACAAGTTCGTTCCATCACGATATAGATGAAAACTTTGAGAGCACGACTAAATTACCCCGGTTTTTTGTGTATCTGATACTTATAAAATCATGACAATATTATTGTTTTCTACATCGGGGGGGGGGGGGGGGGTCGTCACGGATAAGAAGTCCCGCTGGAATGGCAATCTCTCTGTGTGTT
>CAJDSM010095458.1:0-12135 GCA_903981925.1 Ostrea lurida
AAAGAAGAGAGAATGGCTTTCAACGCAGCGTGTGAGATACTAGCAGCAGGTAATATGCTATACTCTCCATGGCACGTGATCCTAACCTTCGCTTTTTGTCGGAAGGTATCCGTGTTGCCACTAACTCGATTTTGTATATTGCTTTTTTGGAATTATGATTACGTTTGACACAATAGTGAACGAATGTTAACTTCGCCTTTTTGTGTTAAAAACGTGAAAAAACCCCGAGTGTGCATAACAGTGCGTTTCCCACTGAACCATCTTTTTTTTAAACCTATTCTCACCTAGCAAACTTTTCATTTTCTATACCTGAGTGATTTTCTGTCTTTTTTTCCAGAATGGAGTTGGGTTGTTACCGAGTTATCACCTGAATTTATGAAAAAAAGTTATAGGCAGGTCAAATAGTTGTTATCAATTAAATTATGGTGCTTCTATCAGTAAAACATGCAAAATCCAGAAGCAATTTTCAAATATAAAGTCAATATCCAATAAATCAATTTTAGTGAGGATTGGATTTTCCCTGCTATGGATATTTCTATTTATAGATGCAAAATCTGTATAAAATATGAGCAATCTGACGGACTTTTAGCCTCGTTTAGAACATTTAAGACAACTATTATATTGGAAAATATGTTACATTTGAAAAGGAAAATCATCAAATTTTACATGTAAAGTGCTAATTCTTCCTTTATGAAGGCCCTAGTAGTCCGTGGACAGTAAAAGTAGGTCTTTATTTCAAAATAGGGGAAATCCGACAAAATATAGGTATTTTGAATCCATATACATGTATCTTGAAGCGGGGATAGAAAATGTTCAAAAAAATATTTTTTCAATACCCTGTGTAAAAATTAACATATTAAAATCCATCGTTTGGCGAAGTTGATAGATGGATTGAATATATGGAATTTAGCATTTTCATTTAATTGTAAGATTTAGAATGAATCTTCATCGACAATTTTCTTTAATATAAGCTAATCGAACTTTCCTCTATACAATAGGTGTTCATTTTTTGTTTTATCTCACTAAATCATGTCGTTATTTGCTGTTTACTAGCCCCTTATCGCCTCTGCTAGAACGGAACACTTCAATTTTAAAGTTACAAAAGATCACCACATAAAAAATAAACATTATTTGCTGTTTTTTTAACCGTCTAATCGTGTTTGCGACGTACAAGAAAGAAATACAATAATGAAGGGATGGATAATATTTTCTGTGACTTTCAGTCTCTCAGTCGTTTGAGATGTGACAAAGCATATTTATAAATGCAACAAGACACGGAGGTAGTTACGTTCGTGGTTTAAACACGTTGGCACTTATCCTGCCTTCGCTTTTGTCGGAGGTCGGTGTTGCCCTACACTTGATTTTGTATATATGTTTTTTGGGGACTATGATTACGATTAACACATTGTTTGCTTCGCCATTTTATATGTTATACCTGGCCTGGGTGCCCTGCTTACAGTGCTATTTATATACAAAAACTGTGGTTATAATTTACGAGAGATGAGAATAGCATTATTCTTAGATTTGTGAAAATCAAAGTAGGATTAGAAAGGTGTTGTTTACCCAATCAGACCATGATGGGCATTCCAAAAGAGTTAAGGGTGCAATGCAACCCATATTCTCTCATCATGCAAGGAAGATATTCCAATTGAACCAATTATTCAAAGAGGGTAGAACATATAAATTTGCTAATGATATATTTTCTTGAGTTCAGTGGCAACTGTATTAAAGCAATACTGCTAATAACAATCTACAGATACATTTCTGCATGTTTAAGATAAATATATTTTGGTTAATTGATTACTGTGGCCTACATATGATATTGAGAGACGAAATAATTTCTGTTTATACCTGGGTAGATTAATAGGTAGCTGAACACTGTGATCTAGTAAATACCCGATACATATACAATGATTGTGTGTTGCACAGGACAGCGCTTGTGAAGCAAGCTATTACTTGGGGACAGGTATAGTGGAATAGTGTTAATCAACATACCCAGTACCCAGGGGTGACAAGTGTATGTTATTGTTATGAAAACATCACACTGTTAGGCACCTAATGAATATTATTCAATATTTTCCCAACCCTGCCATTTTACGAAAGTGTAAACAATGTTTACAAGAAACATATAATCTTTTTCAAGAAAATATTGTAAAGTTTTTCGAGCTTAATGAGAAAAATAATAGATGAATTTGAAACATTTCCTTTATATATTTTTTGATATGCCAAATTTCATGATATGTATCATATTGTCTGTCAAATATCGTGATACGTATCGATTCTGCTAGAAAGACATCGTTTCATCCCTGCTGTCAAGGCACGACGAAGAACACTGATCATTTGCAGGAGGTCACCTGAGTGACTCTGTCAAACTATACATGTAGTTATATTTCAAAAAAGAAAAAAAAATATAAGCAATGATAAAATAATTACTGGACGCTTCGTTATAGACAAACATGTCTCTTAAGCACCAAATGATCACTCTTTTACAATCAACAATAAGTAACAGGAACAACTCTAAAAAGCATATATTATACAGATTATTTATGTATTCCACAAGAAAAGCGCTAACAAATCCATATACAAGTTAGTAAGTAATACTCAAGCCGGCTTGTTCAATATTCTCCATCTCTCTCCTCTCTCTCGTCTCTCTCATCCTTCTCGTCCAGTCTCTCATCTCTCTCTCTGTCTCCTCTTCTCTCTCCTTCTCTCTTCTCTCTCTCTCTCTCCTCATTCATCTCTCTCTCTTTCTCTCTCTCAACAATGTGAAGGGACAATTACTGATATGTCACTCGAATGGAAATTACTGTAATGATTCAGCCGGATGCGGAATTTATCCAGAGCTCAACAAGAACCGATTATTCGATTGTCTGTGATCAGATAAGTCAATTTCTAAATGCACTCGTCCGATCGGACAATTTAAGCTAATGCTGATCCCTGTTATCAATGTGGCACTGTATTGTACTACATTTCACACAATCAAATAATCAACATTACTCTAAATATAAATTGAAACACTATCGATTACAAAGAAACTTTGAATCTTATGTTATACAAGGCAAGGCACGTATGTAATTCAGAAGTACAAATAAATTATTCAATGACCTTCTTCAAAGCAATGCATACCTTTGAAATCCAAATTATGTACAAATACAAAGTACTTGGAAATGAAAGTTATTTACAGCTATGCGACACAGGATTATGAGGATAAACAATCTAATCTGAAATACAATACACACACTACAATTAATGATGTATAACATGTTCATATATAATATGATATAATACAGTAATAACTTAGCATCTTTGTTTTTTTTTTTAAATACTAATTTCATAATATTCATACAAAAGACCAATCTAATCAAAATTAGATGTTATGTTGGATAGCGAGTATGCAAGTGGATCCAACATTACATCTGATTTTAATGAAATTGGTAAAAAAAATAAGAAATAATTTTCAAATCAAGTACAATGTAAACATTTATGAATTATAAAAGTTTTATTTCATTACTAGCAATATTTTAAATTCAAAATACTGAAATTTAATTCATAACTTCTCCCACCCCAATTATCCAATGATACACAATATTTACATCCCAAAAATTCTGAGATCAATGATAAAAACTGGAAAAAAAATAAGAAACATTAAAATGAAATAGATTATAGCCAAAAATAGATAACTCAATTCTACGCAGAAGTACATTCCATTTCAGAAATACACAAATGTAAAACAATATTTGTATTTATTAAAATTGATAGATTTAACTATAAATCCATTTAAATAAGCCAGATTTTAAAATGACTAATTCCGAATAATTTTTTGCGAAACGCTATTCCGGAATTTCCCCCGGAAATAAGTTAGCAAATGGGTTAGCCCTTCCTTTAAAGCAATTCAAAAGAAAGGTCAGAAAACCGTTGAGATAAATTTTAGAATTTTAATCTTCTCCTAGTTGTAAAGACCAAAGAGCCACAAAGGGGATTGGAGGTGTATATAAATAGAAAGTTCAATAAAACTTAAAGAGGTAATTTATTGTTATGTCTTTATTTCAATCCCATGACAAGATCAGCTTTATACAATTACAATATGCACTACATAATTGTTTGACGTTAGCAACTCTGGTCTATAATATTTCATGCCTCTGCTGGTCGAAATGCGCATCATAATCAATCAATCAAAATTGGTACAGTATATGATTTATATTATGACCCAATGGTGCGAAGGCCTCTGCTGCGTGGACTTTAAGTCCCGAAGGTCTCTACAGCCCAGGTTGCTATAGTACTATGTTACTAGCTTTAAATACGGATATGTATTTAATTGCAGTGGTAAAATTAGAAATTATAGTCAAAATTCAGTGATTATCTCCCTCAGGCATAGCTCTGATCCCTCGAAGTTTTTGGCCCCAATGTTTTTGCACTACATTGATCACTTTTAATAAAGTTTTACTTTATATGTTTTGGATTTCCAAACATTTCGGTTTGAGCATCACTGAAGAGACATAATTTGTCGAAATGCGTCATCATAATCAATCAAACAAATTGTACCGTATATGATTATATTAATATAACGTACTTGGATTAACACGAAAAAAAAACCGGCTGAAAAAATGGCTTGAATGTAGGAATGTCAACAAACCCCAATATTCCTCGACAACATATACTTTCAACTGAAAATTTATATTCGAATAGTCAGTCAGAACTCACGCATACTGTTATAATTTACATATTGTGGTTTCTTGTCATATCTAAAATCACCCGAAAAACTACTTTCCACTAATTCAGTTCTGTCAAAAGAACGGACTATTGGTATCTAAACTACACAACCGATCTACAAACAAATTGGGAAATAATAGCTCCCTGTCAATGGTTTCACAAGCAGAGCGAATTTGATGTTCTTCCGAAATTTATAAACATATGTACCAGTACATTAGGTAAAGGTATTCAATTTTACATTTCCCTGGACATGGAGTGGCAGGCCTGATGTCGTCAATTGTAGCATTGTAATGTGAAGAAACTGTTCCGATTGATTGGACACTATACAGCTGTAATTTTATAATAACAAACAGAACTCAATCATGCAGTGCATAATCATATTAAGAATAGCTTTGTTTACCTTTCAAAGATGATTTTATTTACAATGACAAAATAATGCCTAGGCCTTGTACTAATACTTATTAAAACAATAATTTATTGATCTTCCGCTTTGATGTTTTCTTCTCATGATTTTCAATTGAAAAAAATATGTTGAAAGCATTTTTTTATCTTAACGATTACTAAATATATCCTTTAAATCTTAAAAACAGCCCTCGTGTTTAAGTTGAAATATTTTGCACAATAATGTTTTTGAATATTTTGCTCTATTCTTTAAAAATTAATATTTTTAAAATTTCTGAGGTTTCCAAGTCACAGGAAGATCTTTTGTAATTAGTATTATTTACCGTTTATCATACTTTACATTAAAAAAATCAACACAAACTATTATCTTAAAGATATAGATCCTCACCCATCACACTATCGATTTTATTTGATGTAAAGAAAACTTGATATTTTCAAGTCATTAATCAACATATTTAAAAGTACATGTAGTTTAATCAATCTTTAACTTTTTTAATCAAACAAGTAATTAAGCACACCTATTCATTTCATTAAACTTAAGTGCTTGTCTCAGTAAAAACCATGCAAAATGGTCCAGATGCAAGGTTCTTGGAAAATACTCATATTGTCCATGTTGAACCATGCATCAAATAGAAACATGTTGGCAATACTTGTTTGGCTTAGAGTTCTGTCGTTTCTAAAACTAGCTCATATCGTATTTGACTTAGGAGGAAAAATTGATAAAATACACATCTTTAACTGAAACTTTTATATAAATCATTTTATTCCCTATCAATAAAGTATAAACGATGAAAATCATTAGTTTGTGAAAAAATCAATCATGATAAAAATTGCTTTATTACTTTCCCCTTATTACAGAAAGGTCACCAAATTTGGTCCAATTCCAAGTTTAGCAAAATTCACTTTTTGAAACATATTCTTGCATTTATTAATTACAGCGAGGACAATTCAAAACAATCATTTGTCGATAGCATTACCAATCATACCTTTCTCATCATTACATTAAAAAAATATGTTATCGACTCGATTTTTAATATCAAGACATCCGCAATTAAAGAAATGGAATGTTCACGTTTTAGGGGGAAATGGCAATGATACTATTTTCAACAAGGCAATGTTTACGTTCAAATGATCATTTCCTTTCTGAAGATTTTCTATTAGATTCATACTACTTAAAATCTGTTCGGGATATAAATTAGCGAAGTGAAGAATGTGTTAAACATAATCATAGACCCCCCCCCCCAAAAAAAAAAAGAAGAAATATATAAAGTCGAGGGTAGAGCAACAAGGGTCTCCGACAAAATCTAAGGCAGATAATGAGCATTGTCAATGAAAACAGTGTCGTAAATATACTATTTTCAAAAGTTGATCAGTGTTTGACTAAAAAGGAGCCCGAATTGATAAATGCACACTATTACATGCATGTACATTATTACTTTATGTTTGATAATGATTTTATAAACACTTTACAAACATATAAGAATGCATACATATTTAGACATTAGTCATGTAAAGGCTTTTGTATGCTGCTTATGTTAGAGGAGACTCAAAACTGCACAAGCGCGAACACATACAATTGCATTTATTTTCGTTTTTATCATTTCCTTCAATACGGTATTATAGAACAAAATATGCCCTGCTATGGTGAGCGATTACTATTATCAAATGTCCAATTATCATCCAAGTACTAAACACTATTGTTATATAATTACCAGTAGATTGTTTTGTTTGCAGTACATTTGGTCAACAATTTATCTTCAAACCCCCTAACACATAGGGTAAGGTAAGTTTTAAGTAGCACCCTGTGTACATTGTGTGTGTGTTGTAATATTTTACTCCACATTTGGATAGGAATAAAATTTTGGGGAGAAAAATACCAATGCCCACGATTTTATCTTACTCTCTTTTATCTCGGCAATGAAGGCAAACAATGCCGGAGAGGGCCAGGTTATTGAGATTTATGCAATTAAATGTAGGCTGTCCATAGAGAAAGTCAGTTAGATGCAAGTGAGTGCAAAATGTTTGTTTAATCATGACCCTTGGGGGTAGGGTGAGGGCATAGTAGAGGAACTTAAAGTTTTGTATATAAAATTACAAGGAAGCATATTTAAACTTTTCATCATGACGGCCGCAGGGCAATGAAAAGTCTTACAAGCATGCCAAGTCACTGTAGATTGAAATTTGTTCCAGTCATTTTGGGGGATTAACGTTTGATTATCCCTTGCAACTAGTTGCAAAGGAAAAATTATAGCATTGCTGTCATTCAGCTGTGTGTGCCAGGAACATTGCGAACACGATGAAAGCGAGGACATTCATCAGAGGACCATCAACCCTTCCACAACTGACGTCCATGGAAAATGGATGTACCTATCGATTTTCAATTTTTTGGCCAATTGCATTGGATCAAAAATCTTTCCTGAAAATATTCTTTAAAACAGCTGAATGAAAGCAAGTTGAGAATTGTGGCCCATTACACACTGATTTGGCTGCGGACTGTTCCGTTTGCCTGATCAAGACTATGGGCTCACGGCGGGTGTGACCGGTCAACAGGGGATGCTTACTCCTCCTAGGCACCTGATCCCACCTCTGGTGTGTCCAGGGGTCCGTGATTGCCCAACATTTGTTTTTGTATTGTGTTTAGGACTTGCGATATTGATCACTGTTCGTTATCTTTGCCTTTACCATTAGCATCTTGTTTGCCAGTCTTTTGCTAATCATCAACAGTGCAAATGGAAGGTAAATGGATAGCTTTTTTTAGGGGCGGGGGTGATTATAAAAATAGTAGGTTCTGTTTCACCTTGTAGATTAATATTATCAGACACAATATCTGGTACCAAAAAGAAGTAAATTTCTAATTGATAAATAAGTGATCCCAAGAAACCAACTTTTTTTGCAACATTCAAGATCTTTAATTGATGTCATATTGAATATCAAGTTGATGACTTGGTGGTGCTGATAGTTTATAAACATGATGTCTTTAATAGTTTCAGTTGATGTAATCATTTTGTGAATGTGAGCAACTGAAGGGGACATTGTCATTGGTATGAACAAACAAAATACAAAAGGTAACCATGGCACGAAAGAAGTTGTTGATATATGTAAAACAGGCAGGGGGATTCTATCTACATTACCAGTTCTAACTACCCTGATTGTGTTTTTCAATGAAAAATTTGCTAATACATGTAATCTTTAAAGACGCATTTCAGTGGTGTCTTGCTTTTTATTTCTTTTCGGTGGTGCATATCGCTAATTTGATCAACCATAGCTTTATCAAACGCCCATTGGATAGGACACTTCCGGTCCGAACTAATTTTGAGATCATCCTCGTTTCAATATCCCTAGTTAACTTTCTTGTTATAAATGATTTTGTGTTGAAAACAAATCTTTTCAACAATATTCACCAGTTTCGCTATTAACAACTTGTTTAGGCTATAGTGTTTATCACACAAAATGCATAATTATTTACACCATCTGATGAAATGCTCTAGAGCCTCGCCCGAGTCTGAACGATTGTAATAAAGTGAACACTATAGACCCAATCTTAGCATTGATTTTAACACAACTTTGCAAGATGTTCATGACAGAGATTGTAACACAAATCCTGAGATAACATAAACTATTCCATACACATTCTTCACTATTCCATCCTTTAAAGACATTCTACACGTTACGGATATGGAGAAATTTTTGACCTACCTTGTTTGAAAATGACATGATCTGAATTGTTCCCTATGATCCAATGATACTCAAGAAGATACGTGAACATTTAATTGGAAAGCATTGTAATTCCAATTCCAAACCGTTTTATTTATATAAAAGCAATATTAGTGCACGATCCACTGTCCTTGACCATTGAGGTAATTTAAAAAAAACACCTCGCAACTAAATTTCGGCAAGCCTCGCGAATAAATGCACCATTTCAACTCGTTTGTTAGAACAAATATCAAATCACGCAATATGAATATCCTCTATAAATCTTTTAAGGTAGATCCACCCTTAGGAATTCTAAGGAATTTATTTGTGTAAACTTTAAAATTCTTTCTTTTTCTACTCATTTATAGTTAAATCTAATTAATTATGAAAGAAAATGTGTATGTTACCGCATTATTTAAGATGTAAGACACAAAAAAACAGAAGTTTACATCAGAAAATCGCACATTTTGAATAATTTTCGTAGAAAAGAATTGAATGTAAAGGCAAAGATAACGAACAGTGATCAGTCTCGTAAGTCCTAAATAGAATACAAAAACAAGAGCGGGACAATCACGGACCCCTGGACAAACCAGAGGTGGGATAAGGTGCCTAGGAGGAGTAAGCATCCCCTGTTGACCGGTCACACCCGCCGTGAGTCCATAGTCTTGATCAGGTAAACGGAACAGTCCGTAGTCAAATCAGTGTGTGAAAAACATAATAATGACAAAATTTAAATGTTAGCAGTTTGGAAAAATTGGCTATTTGTAAATAAGCATCAATTTAAACGGGGTCTATTAGGAAAAAATCAATGTAGAAAACACCTAGGTAGAGAATTGCCAACATAGGAGTATGCCCTTGACAATATTTTTCCTTATAATTAATATAATTATCTATAGGAAAATAGCAATTTCTTCACTATCTCGAAAAGTTTTCGAATTTTTATTATAATCCTGGGAATGAATTACCTTTAGAAGATATTTTCTATCATGTTGCAAAGTTTACATAAAATAAAGAATTTTTGAAAAACCTATGACATCACACGAGGTTGGATCAATCCTTTAATCCTTCCACATTTGAAGCTATTCAATTGCAACATGGATGCCAAAAATGTATTAATTTGAATGATCGATCATTTGCAAGAGTATATCGTGTAAATTAGTTGGTTTTACATAGCATACTACAGTGATATTTACAATTCTGTGTACGTTGGATGGACAAATTAAATTTGTATGCATATCTTGTATGAGGGGAGAAGATTTTATCTATGTTATAATGTAGCATGCGGTCGGGCATGTGTACCTTTCTTAAATTTCAATATGGACAGTCCCTTATAAGATTTTTTTTATTGAATTTTTAAATTAGTTGTATGTTGATATTTGAATATTGACACAGTTAATACTTTAAAGGCAATATATTCATGGAACATGTATATTCAATTTCCTATATTAATGCTGGATTTTAATGCAGAAAAATGATAAATTACAGGTATAAAATATGATCTTTGAGACTACCTCTTGGCTAAAGTATTTTACTAAATGCCACCTTTTTTGTTCTTTATGATTGAACGAATTCATAGTTTTTAATTGATGCTATAATTTCAATATTGTAAATGACTATCAAATCATATCCTGGGAATCCTACTTATACTCCTAGCAATCTGACTAAGAGAAGCATCAAAAATCACCTTTCTGTTTGAAATACTTTCGAATATCCGAGACAGGACAATGTGAATTATCCCAACCTTTAACTGATTCAAAATGCAAGAATCCTAACAAAACAAGAACACGCTGGTCCAGTAAGGCTCTAACCAAGCCTCATCCTAACACTGACAAAACTACTAACAGCTTTAAAAGAGCACTCAAGAGATACTGGTCCTACAAGATTCCAGAAAGTGGTGCAATGCAGAGTGGATTCTCAAAAAGACCTAAAGAGCTATAAAAACTTCAAAGTCACGGCCCAACCATGACACCTTTTCTAAAATTGACGCATCAAAACTATGATCCACAACTAACAAATTCCTCACGATAAATAAAACTGCTTTCAATATGATCAGCTTTTTGAACAAAAACGACCCGAATACAATCTGGTCATGGGAAACCAAGAACAATTGCAAAAACCACTCTATGCCCACACATACTCCTGAAGAAGATAAGAAGCAGCTGGGGTTCTTATAGTAGTAATATTTAGTATCTTGGAGACCATGTCTCCAACAATCGTGGTATCCCCTAGGGCACTAATTGTGCCCCTTGGCAGCTTATTTTATATTCATACGAATGCAGAATTTTTCAGAAACTGTTACGGGATAAAAACACAAAAACTGCCGTGTCCTTCAACCTATCAATATAGGTAGTATAGGATGTCCTATCACTTAACAATCAAATTTCACAATTATGTCCATTGAATATCCTGACGACCTGAAATCAAGACCACAGAATGACAATGTGTTCATATTGGATATTTTACTTATATGACTCTAATGGCAGACGACAACTACATTTCTATGATAAACGTGATGATTGCACTGTGCAATTGTCAACTTTCCTTTTTTGTGTATAATATACCACTAATCACTGCTTAATGTGTGTAATGTCTTCAGTTGAAACACAACCGATACGCAGGGCATGCCAATGCGTATGATAGAATTTTTTAAAGCAGGCCCAACTATTAACCAAAAAGTTGATGTGCAGGGTATAACACATCTCGTTTTAAAGTCATCATTCGCAAATTCACGGTCGCTATAAGACCTTGTTGCGATACAATAATCACTAAAGTCATATGTTGAACTGATTTGTTTCATACTAGATTTGACGCCGGGTAATCCGTTTACTTTGTTTCGACTAAAGCTCACGGCGTGGTGTGACCGGTCAGCAGAGGATGCTTACTCCTCCATGGCACCTGATCTGCCTTCGGCTTTCGTCGAAGGTCCTGTTGCCTCACTCGATTTGGTAATGTGTTTTTGGAGCTATGATTACGTTGATACTTGTACTTCTCGCAATTTTTATATGAGGATATATTTTTTTCCTAGAAATCTGTCAAAATGACATCCTTTTGGAGATGCCCTTGTCAAAATATACAATGATTCCGGGTATTTTTTAGATACATGTAGATATCAGGAGAATTGATGTGGATGTAATTCCAATTGTGAATGGATATATTTTAGAATCAGCATTGCAGGAGAGTCCTGTAATACTTCTAATACCCCAGGGCCGGTGATGCCCAACTCTTGTTTTTGGTATTCAATTTAGGACTCGAGATGTCACTGTTCGGTACTTTGCCTTTACATTTAAGGTCAACAGGGATCTTACTCTCCTAACCACCTGTCCCACCTCT
>CAJDSM010095466.1:0-12822 GCA_903981925.1 Ostrea lurida
CTGTTCGTTATCTTTGCCTTTACATAGTATCACTCATTTTGGTGATTTGTTTGGTCTTACCCTAAATCAACTTATTCCTTTAGAATATACATGCAGTAAGAAATAAATATATGAATGATATATTGCAACTTTGAAATTACATTATATTTCTCAAAAGTTACAATAGGAATTAACTTATATAATAAATTGATTTTTGTCCAGGAAGCCGAAAATCAATGGGACATAATTTAAAAATCATAATCATTTTAGATATGGAAGTAAAACAGATAAATGCATAAAATTATTTTTACAGACTATGACTTTTACGAGTTATTTGAACTTATTTTGATTCTTTAAAAGATTATTGATATTTGCAAGTGATATTATCCCTTTAAGTTCAATGTTTTATTCACCGCTTTTCTTCCCTTGATTTTAATAAATGAATTAAGCAAAATTATTTAATACCCTGCTGGAAAAGTTCTTGATATCTAAACAACCTTATAAAGTACAGTAGTTTACTAGGAACACATGAAGGGGAAAGTCCTGCAATGGGGGGAAGGCTGACTCTACAGCTGGTGATAGAGTAGGTCTTCCCACGGGGGAGTCTGGCTCTAGAGTGAAACTTCTCCGGGGGTTATCCTGCTCTATAGTGAGCCTTCCCCCAGGGGGGAAGTCCCATTATGTGGTAAGGCTCACTCTACCGGAACAATTTCAATGCAACACATTTCTCTATTCCTGCGAAAATAATTTTTGAATTCGAGTTTGCATGATCAATAGTAGTAAAATAAATCTTTGACGCTTTAACTTATATGTACATCTACTTGATCTAGGATAAATGTGATCAGTGATGTTGCAGCGGAATGTCCTGATTGTAACAACTTGGACGTGCATGGTAAGTATTACACTTATGATGAAAAAGTCAGTTTAAAAGCAAATTAAAACTGTCACATATATTAAGTTAATGGATTTGTATATTTATTTTCATCTGCAGGCCAGGTACTTATATTTTACTAGTCACCGTGTTCGTTTATTGATCAGCAGCGTTTATTTATTTAACCATCATATCTATTTCTCTTTCCCCCCAATCTTTGATTAACGCATACTCGGCTATCGTAATTGTACACAGTTGTTAACAAAGGTCAGCGAATATTTGCATTGCAAACTAAAACATGATGTAGTTTTAAAAGATTCAAAGAATCTTATGGTTCCAAAATTGTTACGGGATACAAAAAAGTGTCCTTTTAATCTTACATATAGATATATAGATGGCGTTCTATCAATTAAAAATCGTAATTTTCATAATTATGTCCATTTTATATTATCCAACGAACCCGAAATAAAGGATACCACAGAATCTAACATATCTACTTTATATTTGGATATTTTACTCAATATTGACTCTAATTGCAAACTGACAACTACATTATATGATAAGCGTGATGACTTTAACTTTGCATACGTCAACTTTCCCTTTCTATGTAGTAATATACCACTATCACCTGCTCATGCTGAGTATATTCCCTGTTGATTCGATGCGCAAGAGCAAGCTATACGTATGCAGACATTTTAAAGCGAGGCCAACTATTAACAAATAAGTTGATGTTGCAGGATTACAACAAATCTCGTTTATCATTAGTTATCTTTTATCATTTCACAAATAAAAAAGTTAAAGTTATCATTTCTCGAATTCAATAGTCGCTATAATGACCATGTATGCGATAACAAATTATAACTAAATCATGTTTCATACCATTTGTTAAACTGTCATTTTCCAACTAGATTTGACGACGTGCAATCCCGTTTACTTTATTTTGACTGCGGGCTCACGGCGGGTGTGACCAGTCGGCAGAGGATGATCACTCCTCCATGGCACTTGACGATGTCTTTGCTTTTGTCGAAGGTCCGTGTTTCCTTCCACTCGACTTTGTATGTGTTTTTTGGGATTATGATTATCTTTAACACGGTGTTAACTTCGCCAATGTAGATGAAACACTGTATCTTAAAGGGTGTACACACAATCTCTATTCATATATAATGTCATACATATACTGTAAAGGGGGAAATGTTCGCGTGGATTTTATTTTCACTATATTCGCGATTAAATCAACTACCGCGAAATTAAAACCACCGCAAAGCGCTGTTCAGTGTGTTTAGTTAAATGCTTCTAGTTTAGAATATCTTCTTTCCGCAAAATTTAAATCATCGGGAAATGATAAGAGTTTTAAAAAATCGCAAAAATTTAGCCCCGCGAAATTAAAGCCCTTTACAGTATTTAGCATGTGTATATAATAATGTTAATTTTAGCGAGTGTACCGTCTTCAATGTTTGCTTCTCTGAAATCTAATTTTAACGCTGCTTCTAAAAAAACTGTTGATTAGTAGCTCTTAATTAAAATTCATTGTATAGTGGAGTTGAATATCTTATTTAAAAACATCCGACTTCAAAGGCATTCATTATTGCAGTTCCATATTTTGAAAGCGGAACTAGGATGCTCTCCGAATGAAACGCTTCGGAATGTATCGACGTGTCCGATGTCAGAAAAAGAAATGATGGGGGCTGCACTGAGATTTAACTGTAAGGAAGCATGTGGAGACCAAAGATACATGTACCACTGCCTACCTGATACCACAATGGAGCATCTCTTTGAATTTTGCGCTCCGAGAGTCCCAATCATAGGTACGATTATGCTTCTGAATCTATGTAGATATATATGTATCAATTTATCTATCTCTGTAACTGTATCTACCTCTAAATCTCTCTTTATCTCTCTCATTACCTATCTATCCATTATCCATCTACATAAACCTGTCTAATTCGACACATTTTTGGAGACTTCTTTTGGAAGATAACAATAGTGTAAAAACAAATGGAAATACGAAGAATAAAAATGATGGTTGGAAATCCCAGTCAAATTTTCATTGCATTTCTCTGCTATCTGATTTAGGTAGGAGGTGTGCAGAGTACAATCTGAACGGAAACGTCATTCAAGCGAATCGTTACAACATCCAAGCTGCCTGTGGAAATCATTCCAACCCGTGTCCTCATGTTTACGATTCAACAGACGCATACAAATGTAAATACATTTGTTTGTACATATAATGCAAAATCTAACCAGACATTTGAAAAGGTGAATTTAACGAAGTGATCATATACAGAATACAAATCATTACATGGGAAAACGAGGATCCCTAGATACGCATGCACAAATTAGGTGCTTGGGAGGAGTAAGCATCCCCTATCGACCTGTCACACCCATTGTGAGACATAAATTTTGATCAGGTAAACGGAGTAATGCATAATGTAAAAAGGCGAAGTTAACATCGTGTCAAACGTAATCATAATCCGAAAAGCATATACAAAATCGAGTGTAAGGCAACACGGACCTCCGACAAAAAGTTAGTCTCTTATCCTAGCTAGATAACATGGCTCATATTTGCTGTCCTCACCTTTCCACAAGATTTCTGTTATTTCTATCTCTTTTATTCATTATCTCCATGCCCATTTTAGTGTTTTGAAATAAATTCTTCCAGTACATTCTTTTTATAGAATTTTCAATGTATAATGCAGCTAGTTTTATGCGTGAAATGAGCAGACACGCCCTATAATTGGCTTACGGTTGGTGTGACCGGTCAACAGGGGATGCTTACTCCTCCTAGGCACCTAATCCCACCTCTGGTATATTCAGGGGTCTGTGTTTGCCCAACTCTTGTTTTGTATTCTATTTGAAACGTATGAGATTGATCACTGTTCGTTAACTTTGCCTTTTTACCCTAATTATGAAACGTCTTTCGGATCATATCGGTCAATTCCATTCAATTAAACAATAAAATGCTTTCTTTGTTTGGTTTATTGGGTGATGAAGTAAATTAGCATTGCAGAAAAAATTCACAACCCGCATTAGCGTGTTATGATTTGTTTTTCTGATATGCTAGTTTTCTTCATCACCCAATAAACCAACAAATAAAGCATTTTATTGTTTATATTTATATTTTCATGCTTGTTCTAAACATATAAACTAGATGTAAGTACTAAAATATCATAATGTTGATAATGTCATTGTTTTAAACGGAACAGCCAATTCAACCTCGGAAACGCTCCATATTTGGTAATAAACAAAGGAACAGGTGACACTACAAAACCGGATCCAACTAGTTTGCATCAAACATGCTTTTAGTGGATGATAAACGCAATGTCAATCTCAAAGGAAATATAAGAGAAAAGATTCAGTGAATGTAAATATATATTATTATTCATTATTTGGCAATAAATTATCTGTATCTGTATCTGTATATTAGAAAATACCGAAATCTGCTGCAGTTTGCCAAACAGATGAATCGCCTTTAGTAAATGTATGTTATGCAATAACATTATTTATCGTTTTTTGTTTTGGTTCATTTTCAGACCAAGAATGTCTCTCCAGACCTTCCACAAACAAGTGAGTATTAAAACAATCAAGAATTCTATGCTCCGATAATTGATTAGACTTTTCATTGATACGAAAGTGATTGTTATAATATAAATCATACGGTACCAATTTTTATGCAACAGATGCGCATTTCGACAAATTATGTCTCTTCAGTGATGCTCAAACCGAAATGTTTGAAATCCGAAACATGGAAGAACATTATTTTAATTGTGTAACCTCTTTTGTTTTGTAACCTCTTTTGAGTAGTTTTATCAAATTCGTTCGGATACATTTTTTTAATGTTTTGGCATTGTTGATACTGTGTAAGATTCAGATTGTTATATATGAACCAACATACTGTTCAATTATTCTTTGCAACTAAGAACAATCCTGCACAAAGTCGCTGCCAACGCAAGGCATACGAATTCATGTAAAGGTAAAGATAACGAACAGTGATCAATCTCGCAAGTCCCAAACAGAATACAAAAACAAGAGTTGGGCAATCACGGACCCCTGGACACACCAGAGGTGGGATCAGGTGCCTAGGAGGAGTAAGCATCCCCTGTTGACCGGTCACACCCGCCGTGAGCCCATAGTCTTGATCAGGTAAACGGAACAGTCCGTAGTCAAATCAGTGTGTGAAAAACGGCTTAACAATGGCTATGAAACACATCAGACAGCATTTGACTCAATGATAGGTCATATTGGTAAACTAAATTGTTATAACGACCATGGAATTTACGAAATGCTGCCTTTAAACGTGACTGTTGAAACCCCTGCAACAAGAACTTGTCTGTAAGTAGCTTGCCTCGATTCGAAAACTGATCATACGCAGAACAAGCTCTTGCGTCGTATCGAATAAGTTGAGAGACATACACACCATATGCAGGTGATGATGGAATATTGCTACATAAATATGGGAAGTTGACGATGGAGAAGCTGAAATCGTCCCGTTTGTCATAAAGTTGAGTAGATAGTTTATATGTTATATGTGTACTTCATGACAGATAGTTTTGGTTTTTTCCAAATATATCCACGATTAATATTTGCAAAATTTCTCATGTTTTGGTTGATCAGTGATCGATCACACTTCGTAGATAAGTAGAACATAATGCTAAGCGAATTCTTTAGAGTATTTAAGAATCCATATTTCATTACACCACCTCTGGCATATGTAGTTTCACAATATGTCTGAAGTTGCTTCTTTACAGCGTCATGATTTTACGTGAGGAGTAAGAAAGGGGCTTGGTTGGGAACATTGTACATAAGATTGCAGCAATTATAGTCTTTGTCTTGTAGGATTTTTTATGAAATAACTGCCCTACGTGTTCAGACAAGCGCTGTCCTTCTCTTGACGACAGAATTCCATCTCTATCATGAATTCTGTCGAGGATTTTGCCAGACGATGGTCTAGCTATGAAAAAGAAACACTTGATTTGATATCTTGTTAGAGTGGATAAAAATTTACGAGGAATATTAAAATCTCGTAATAGACAAACTAAGAACAAATATGCATACCCTCTACCCTTCTGTGTTTCCTAAACCTGAAGTGGGGAAAAAAATTAAATATCTTACATGAAGAATATATCTTGGTTCTAGCTGACAAAGCTTTTAACAACATTTGTAGGGTTCATTATTACATCTGCATTCTAAATTAACTTGGCATTAATTCCACTAATCGAACTCCTACTTCAACTATTCATATTTGATATACAAACCAATGGAACTAGTCAGAAGAGGATGCTTACTCCTCCATGGCACCTGACCCTGCCTTCGCCTTTGTCGGAGGTCCATGTTGCCCTACACTCGATTTTGTATATATGTTTATTGGGACTATGATTACGATTAACACATTGTTTACTTCACCATTTTATATGAATATGCGTAACTGCATTTATACTAGATTCTAAAACTTCACATAAGCCTCTACAAAGATTCATTGCTGGATCAAGTATTTTTTTTTCCAAGCCCCTTTCTCGCAAAAAGCTTAGCAGGTGTAAAGGAGAAAATGCAGGCGTATTCTGTATCAACAAATGCTAGAAGTGGTGTAAATCAAATGTGGATTCTGAGAAATTCTTAAGAACTCCTTGCAATTTTCAAATCACAGAACTTTTCACATATGAATATCAAAACATCTCGCCTTTCAAGTTATATATTGATAGTAATCACTTTTATTCAAATTTCGATTCAATATATCCCAGAGAACTCGAAATAAACGACACCGCAGAAACTACCACATCTTCGTTGCACTTAGATGGTTTATTGATCATCGACATCAACGGCAAACTAACAACAAACTTATGACAAACAGAATAACCTCAGCCTCTCCATTGTCAACTTCTCATATTTTTGTAGCAACATTTAATCATCACCTGCATGTGTTGTTTATATCTATCAAATGATTTGATACGCAAGAGCTTGTTTTGCATATGATCAATTTATGAGTCAAGAAAGACTGCTGACAAGCCAGCTGATGTTGCAGGGGGTTTAAACAGTAACGTTTCAACTCTGCATTTCGCAAATTCTATGGTCGCTATAACGAAGTCGTTTGCCAATACAATTTGTCATTCGGTCATATATTGTTTGAAGTGTTTCATATCAATTGTTAAGCTGTTCTTAATACACTGATTTTAACTACTGGTTACTCTTTTTACCTTATCAAGACAATGTGCTCAAGATGGGTGTAACCAGTCAACAGGATGCTTACTCTAGTTAGGCACCTGATCTCAATTCTGGTATATTCAGGGATCCGTGTTTGCTCAATTTTTATTTTGCATTTCATCTAAAATATGCAAGTGCGTCTGGTGTGTCCAGGGGTCCGTTTTTGCCCAACTGTTTGTTTTGTATTCTACTTGGTACTTACGAGATTGAGCACTGTTATTGTCACCTTTTTCATCAAAATATGAAGATTAAAAAACAGTAGTCAATGCCATAATTCCTAGAAGAAATACAAAATCAAGAGTTGGGCAAACACTGATCTTTCGATATTACTTAGTAATAGACATCCCTTGTATATGTTTTAAGGTAGCGTGGTATTAATTTTGGCTCTATTATTAAAACCCCTTCATATACAAATGCTTGGTCATTATTTCGATTTTTAGGGTTTACATCATTAGAGTGTACAAGATATGTGGCCTTGGTAGTCTTTCTGTGCTTTTTATTTTACTCTCTTATTTCAAAGGTTTCCATCCACACCTAAAGTGAAGATTCTAACGGTAGTTTTGATCGGCGTTTCTATCACAGTGTTTGTGGTTAATGGTGCAATACTCTCCTGCCTCGTCAAAATATATATATGTAAAAGTAAGCTGATTTTTACAAAATTGTCAAGTGCCACAATGATTTTAATGACTTACACAAAGCTGTAAAAATAGTTATTTTGAATGTACTAAGCTACGTGTAACAGGCTTTTGTTAAACAAATAACAAAACTGTTGGTTTGGGTTGAACTATCGTCGGAACCCACGGGTTTTCTCTCCGTTATACTGCATTCAACGTTGAATGCAGTATAACGGAGAGAAAACCCGTGGGTTCCGACGCTGGGGTTGAACAAGACAGGTCTTTATTACCATGGATCAATGGAAAGCATCAAATCCAAGAGAAATTAGAACCCTGTAATAACAATTAACAAACATGTCGCATAAAACATTTAAAGTGATGAGAATTAAGTGCCTGATAGTATAGAATCTGCATTTTACTGCAGAATTGAGTTGCTGTATTAAATATTAATATTAAAGTATTACTTACAATGTGCAAGAAAGGGCAAATGCCAGACAGTCAAGGTAGGTCTGTCTACAAATATGACTCAACTTGTCCCTCAACATCTGAACAAATAACTGACAAGAACCCTAGATATTTAGGGAGGAAAATCGTGAAGAAATGATAACTAACAAGCTAATGAAACGACATGAAAAATTAATCTCATCGTTATATCCGTTAAAATTACGAGTAACAATTGATGTGACAATATCGTCTGCTACCAAACATGTAACCGAATTTGCTCTTCTACAATAAGAAGTGCACATAAATAATAGAGAGGTTATTGGCTGAATGTTGAGGAATATGCCAGCTCTCAGTCATTACATGTTAATGAACTTTGCAAGTTTGGCCCGTTTTCCCACGCAACGACAACGGTTGGGCATGTTTCCTAACATTTATATATCCTATGTCTTTTGCATTAAATGTGTAGTTATGTTGTTTTTCTATTCTGTAGAATATAAAAGGCAACGAAGAACACAGCAGGTAGAAAGAGAGGAGGAAAACATGATCCCGATGACACAGAATAAGCATGACTTCGAAGTACATGTATAGGCATTCCATCATTAGCAGGGAACATGTATGTTTCTAAACATTAGAAACCAGGGGTTGGGCCTTATTTTGATTTTCTTAAGGACCCTCTATACACTAACGAAAAAAACAATTAGACACTGAGAAAATCAAATCACATTAAGGTTTTAATATTAAGTTTATCTAAGTAGTTTTTAATATATGGTACGGGTCATTTATCCCCAGGAAAAATGTTCAAAGATATGAAGTATTGATGAAAAGAAATCACCATTGCTCACTTGAATGAAAACAAAACATGCAAAACAGTTCAGTTAACTTATCTTTACCTACTGACATATTACAAATGCTTGAACTGATTAAGAATTTGGTAATACCCACAATATTACTGAATAATTCAATTTAGATCTAAGGGCAGATAACTCTAATTGCTTAAAATTACTAGCTCCTTTTTGTACAGTGTAGAGAGGGTCCTTAAAACATAATCTAACTGTTGTTAACATAAGTGATTTCAATCTTTTGCAGTGGATGTGCATACATGTTTACACATGCCTATGGGGCTCATTTTGAGGAAGTAAAAAAATCTCCTTATAACGAATTGATTATCTTCTTGTAAAAAATCATCGTCTCGTCATACAGAATTGATTATCTCGATAGAATGGAATACTAATATTAAACCTACATTCATTATATCATTATGATTACACGTAATTAGTCTATCTGAAGATATAATTAGTTTGAACGAGTTTTTACTTATAATGACAAAACACTTGTTACAACGAGATACTAACTCTTTATAACTTGGTGAGTATCATGTTCATAAAAATGTAAAAAAAAAAAAAAAAAAAAAAAAAAAAAAAAAAAAAAAACCAGGACTCTCGCACCCCTGGGGCCTTACGAGCGGGACAAAACGACCTAAAATGTTTTTTATGTAATTTCATTGGCTGTTTTATATTTTCCAAGGTTATTCACTAAATTAAGCTATATCAAGTAAAAAATATATTAGGTTTTTTTTCTACTGTTAAACCTTCATATCTAAATGCCACATAGTTACATGTAAACAGATGGAATGTCACTGTCATCAAGGTAACATTGTACATTTACAGTGCAAGCTTTCATAGCATTTTATTAAATTTAGAAGAATTAGTATATGCTGTGAAATATTAAGATATGTTTTTGTTTGTTTGTTTGTTTTTGTAACTATTGTTATCATTTTGTTTTGTTATTAATCCAACTTATGATTTGGGAAACATTCATGCAGTTTATGATTTGGGAAACACCATTGTCAATTTATCTGATTGACTATCATGATTTATTGATCATATGAAGAATAGACCTTTATTGTATACCATGTAAATATTTGAATTAGTTAATCTATTTGGTTTTAACATTTTGTAAAGATGGGTTTTTCGTATTAATCGTATCGAATTCCTTGTATATTGATAAAGCATGTAAACATGATTTTCATACCAATCGTGCAATTCAGAGATTAATCATTTAGGTGGATTTTTTTAAAATAGATTTCACTTAACATTTGGGGGGAGGGGGGGGGGCGTTTAACTTCCACCTATCCTCATTTTGTTTAAGCTCAACTTACCTGTTGAAAATGGTTTGTGTTTAAAAAAAATGTAATTTCATTACTTGCAAAACATCTATACTCCTCATATGATTCGTTTGCGCAATGTTGCTCTTTCGTAAACCTATCTAAAATCCGACTAATGTCAAGAGTGCTTTCCCTTTATAACTATCACAATTATCTTATAAACGAGAAAATATCTCTTAACGAGATATTAACCTCCATATTTTAACCATTTAAATTACTCAGCAAAGCATGCATTTATTATCTTATCAATTGATATTGTAAAGACAATATTGTTTGAAATGTTTTAAAACATGAAGTATAGAGTGAATCATGAATGCATTAACCTTCATTAAGGTATTTAATGTATAATGAAGGGATGATGAAGAATTTTGGATGATTTATATCATCATAAATGTCTATTGTTAATTATTGGTGAAGTGAAATAGGTGAATTCACATGACTGATAGATGATGATAAGCCGACCTTTGTTGGCTTGAACTTTGTATGAAGAGTTTATCTTCCCCTTTTAAAATATAAGAAAAATCTAATTTTTTAAAAAAAATGTACTATGGTGAATGATTAATTTCATTTCACACTTTCATACAAGGAAAGTGTATGCAATTTTTTACCAAGGAATTTTTATGAAAATATAATTCTTTAAAAAAATTATTGATTGAAGATGCTATTCCCATATACTTAAATGTAAATTCTGGGTGACATATATCAAGCAGTAATCAAATTTTATTGAAAATTCTAATGTGGAGATGATTTTTATGTTGACGAACCCTTCATAATGATACCATGATTAGATTACAAAAATCCCACCATCCATTTACTAGATATGAAATATGGTCATTATACATTAAATACCTTATTTGATTTTGTCTCCTTTGTTCACGCGAAGACAATGCAATACTCTGAAACTTAACAAGGAAGTAAATGTAAAAACAAACATCAAGGCAACCATGAAAACAAACAATTTTCTAATATCATTTTTCGAGAAAATAAATTCTTAATTTTGCGATCTTTTCTCAGGATTATGTCATTATAATAAATTTTGAATTATATCCTCAAAAATTAAAAAAAAAAAAATTGAAAAAAAATAAAACTTTCAAAATATTTTTAGCAATTTTAAAATCATATTTCTGTTATTTGGGGTGTTTTTTTTTACGTATTTTCGGGGGGAAAATCATTCATAATCTCGTAATAACGGGCTAATTACGATCATTTCGTTTTTGATACTAATCAGTTTCCTTAATTAATGATATTAACAAGAAGGGCATCTCTGTTTTGCACGATTTATATTCAGGACATACGTGGCGTTTCTGACATTTACTTTTTCATTTCGATATTCTTCTAAGATTTATTTTTTATTGTAGAAAAACTACAGTTGTTTCTATGTCAACCCGGGTAGCTCAGAAGTTACTTTAAATAACTCTAGTAATGCAAGGATGGCGGGTTCGACAATATATATCTCTATTCATTCCTACATTTATTGCATCTTGTTATGATACGTTAGAGCTGGCTTTATTTAGGCCTATATTACTTGTAACAATCAGGAACTATTAATCTATGCGAACTTTAAAACAGATGTTTTTGGATTATGATTACGTTTGACACGATGTTAACTTCGCCTTTTTGTATATGGCAACTTCAAAGATGTTTTGTCGAAACGAGATATAATGCATGTAAATTGTATGTGGATTACAGTGAACTCATTAGAATTCGTGTTGGTTCAATTTCCGTGGAATTCGTGGGTATCCCTCACCCCTGAATTTACATGCATATCTTCAACGAAAGCAAACATTCCAGCGTTATCTTTCTTACAAATCTATAAATCCACGAAATGTAGGTCCCCATAAACTCGTAAAAATTTAGCAATCCACGAAAATTAGCCCCCACGAATCTAAATGATTCTACAGTATCATGAAAAATTACGCATTATTGAGAAACACCACGTATGTCCTTTATTGGTGTACTGAAGAGTACACTACGAACTAGAGTACTACGGTCAAGCCATCTTACATCATAATCATTAGGTCACGTGGACCATGCACATTACCATTATCGTGGTGGATATTTTGTCCCATATACAGCGGTATTATTATATATAATTTGGTAACGTGTATTTTTGTCAGATTCAGAAAATGCGATTTTATGGAAATTTAGTAACAACTGATTGGTATTTCACGAAGTTTTTCGTTTTAAAAGGATTAAAATATAAATCATATACGGTACCAATTTTTATGCACCTGATGCGCATTTCGACAAATTATGTCTCTTCAGTGATGCTCAAACCGAAATGTTGGACATCCGAAACATGAAAGTAAACTGATGATTAAAATATTTAGAGAAACGAAGTATCTCAAGTACGATGTTTTATGTCAAATAAGATCATAGCAGTTTACAAGATCATTATTTTGTTCAACACGAGAGGCGTGGTTTTGCGTAGTTACGTAACGGCTGGTTTGATTCGATGTAAACAGATTCACCTTGATCACGTGCTCATCAGTTCTGCATACATTTTTAAAATCCCAAACAAGACGTTTGGAATAACTACTAGTACGTGTATGTAC
>CAJDSM010095498.1:0-12783 GCA_903981925.1 Ostrea lurida
TGTAGGGAGACCCAAATATGTCTGTATTTTGAGGATATATCTAGAAAAAATATATATGGGCTCTTTAACTGAATTGCACTATTTTTAACACCTATCAATACAAAATTTATTCAAGTACAAAACCCATCCTCCCACGTTTCAAGGAACGGAGGGTTGGATAAAAATGTATGCCAAATATTTCCTCAAAATGTTGACCGCAAGCCTTTATGCTATGCATTTAAAAATGGTACATAATATAATTGCCATTTCCCCAAAAAAGCAACTATACAAAACTGTAATTCATGACGTCATTTTTCATTTTGACGTCATTTGGCCTGTAGTGCATTTAGGTACTTTGCTATACAGCTCTGTCAATTTTTTCGGGTTTCCTTAACGCCGCTAAGTTTAAATAGATGGTTTAAAAATATTTTGTAGTATCCGTACAAGTTTGCTGAAGCGTCGAATAATGTATAAATCAACTTCTGTTTTATAGGACGTCAGAAAGGACGTGTATAAATTCAGAGGACTCTAAAAGATCTGGAGAATATGAAGTGTATGTAACAATCTCAAAAACAGCATGTACATACAATGATGTATAAGACATTAAGAATACTGTGGTTTCATCATTATTCGTTGAACACCAATTTGCGTGGATTTCATTGAAAACCTCGACTTTGAATTCAAATGTTCATCAAAGCGTGTTGCTTCTGATAGAAGATTGTTCTTGTTCCGTCATTATCCACGTTCAAGAACGATCAATACATGGATAATGAAACTTTACCTAATTGAGACATTAAACATCATTAATTCGAATACACTTTAGATGTATGTTTTCAATTGCATTGTTATTAACATTTACAAAAGAAAATAAATTGTTTGTAACACAACTTAGGACTGTAACCGATGATATATTTCCAGTTGCCGTTAATCTGTAATTTGATTTTCAATTTAGGAAGAACATGAAATTAGACACGGATTCATGGTAGACATCCCCAAATTCATATATCCACGAAACAGTGCATTGCGTCTGTTCCACGAAAATTGATGCCCATGAATATTGATGAAAACCCAATAGTATATATGATTATTGTTATTATATTGTTAGGACCCGTGCACAAGTGGCAAGCAACATTGAGTCGTCTCTACAACAGCAGACTTCAGCTCAGAAAATCACCGTCAATGAAATAAAGAAGAAACGTCCTCTACCTTCACCAAAGCCACAACTTGAATCAAAAGTAAGAATTATCACAAGCTGATCCTAAATTGAATACATTTAAGAGGCATTCTAATGACAAGAGACTACCTGAGTCACCTAGACCGTGCCTTTGTAGTTCCATTTTTCTCTTTATCGAAAAAGATATCAATCATAATTTCCAAGAAAACAAAATTGAACGCATATTGTGTCCCTATCTACATCAAATTATTAAATCATTACCTTACATAGTTCATTACACCCCGAGGCACATTTGTACAAAATAGTCTTCTTTCGCTTTCCGTAAATATTCATTGTTTTCTAAATCTTTGTACAATGGAAAACAGTTTCCATTAGCACATAAATAAACTGTTTAACTGCAAGGTATGTTCCTAACGAATGGGTTTCGTACTTGTTATTTGTGTATTCTCCTACGGTCGGATAGTTTAGCTCTGGCCCAAAGACCATACATTGAGAATAAACTTAAGTCGAAATTTTGATCATTCACATCTTCAGATTTCTCAAGTACATGTGATATCAAAACCTTTTGCTTTCAGAAAATTCAAATGCAAACTTATACAAAAAAAATCATTTGATATTGGAAATTATTTCGAAAATTAGCTGAACATAAATCGGTGAAGTAAACAATGCATTAAACGTATGGTCCCAAAACATATATACAAAGTCGATTGTAGAGCAACACGGGCCTCCGACAAATACGAAGGGAGGATCAGGTGCCATGGAGGAGTAATAAATTGAGTACGAAAATGACAGTCTATCAAAGGGTATGTAACAAGTCAATCAACATATGACTTAGTGATTATTTGTTATCGCAAACAAGGTCATTATAGCGACTGTAGAATTTGCGAATGTTGACTTTAAGCGAGATTCGTTATAACCTTGCAACATCAACGTTTTGCTAGTAGTTGACCTCGCTTTATAAAGTCCTCATACGCATGGTATGCTCTTGCGTATTGAATCAATTATGAGACAAAAACACCATAAGCAGGTGATAATGGTGCATTACTACATATAAAAAGGGAAAGTTGATGAATTTGCAAAGTCAAATTCATCAATTTCCTCAATACCCTATGTCTATCAACTTCTATCAAGATTCTATCAAGATTTATCCCGAAGAGAAAGTTATAAGTTCAATGATATTCACCGAGAATATTTTCAGATGCTTTCAGTACATTGTTATTGTGTTTTTGCATCGCTTGGATTTCATCTCTATTTTGCCGCAGGGAAACGACCATTTGCAATTTTGGTTTATCCAAACTACAGGAATAATTCATTCGTCGCACCTCTGCTGATCACATCTAATTTGCGGTTACCAGAATCGGCCAAGGTTTGCCGAATGAGAAAAATATAACTCAATTTAGCGCCATATGACGCCAGCGGGCAATATTTTTTTAGCAGTTAATTTTCACAGTTCTCCCGGTCCGGTCGGTCTAACAATCCTAATGCTATACTTTTTTTCATAAGGAATGCTGCAGATTGTTTAGTAGGGTATATAAATTTGCGAAGTAAACAATGTATTAAACGTACTCAAATATACAAAATCGAGTGTAGGGCAACACGGACTCTCGACAAAAAGCGAAGGCAGGATCAGGTGTCATGGAGGAGTAAGCCTCCTCTGCTGACCCATCACTTCCGGCGTGAGCCCGTAGTTGAAACGAAGTAAACGGGGTTGCGAACTGCCGCTGACTCTGATAATGATGTTTTTTGTCCCTCTGATAATCGGATTATTGTTAAATTGTTAAACAATGTTTAACATTATAACAATATTGCGGGGTTTGTGAGTTACAACGAAGAGGATTTGTTTTCTGATTTCATCCTGAGTCCCCGATTTACTGGAGTTTCGGATATCTTTGATTGGTATCGATCTAAACTTTTCAATAGCGGCATCTCTCTGTCTACCTAAGAATGTTTTAATTCATTCGGATGGTTATTCCTTCCGTTTTATATAAATAATATACGGTACCAATCTACAACAATGGCAAAAACCCACTCGTCTTGTTAAACAGTATAATAATAATGACCTTTATTTAAACAGGATTGCACGATTAGTTTATAAAAAAAACTAGTTTACATTGTGGTCCTGTCTTTAAACATATATACATATAAATCATACACCACAACAACATGAAATTATCACAGATATTCTATATACAGATAAGAACTAGCTTGAGTATTATCGAGTATCAAAATAATGTTTAAGGTAGGCTGATCTAAAAGATACCGCTTTTCCACACGCTCTTAATACTTAGCGATGAAAATATTCTGGAGAGTGACCATTTTAACTAAAATATGTTCGTCTTCGAACACGCCGCACTCCACACATGATGCATCTCTTTTCGCACGCGCTCTTCCTTTGAGAGGGAACGTGTAATGAGCAATAAAATTACAAAACACTTTGTCTTGTATTTCTTGTGGATACCTCATTCACAAAATCTAAAGACACTCAAATACTCTGGTGTCATACAATGTAAAACTTTGAAGATAAGAATAATTTTTCCGATATATGAAATAGTCTGGCATGGGCATCCATTCTCAAGCTTGTATACATAAATAAAAGTTGACACTGACTGAGGTACTCTGATGTCTAAAATGATCCTTGCTTCTCTTTTTTGTAATTTAAAAAGCCTATGATGCGTTTAACCTGTGAGGGATGGCAATAATTCTAACACGAATCCTTGTGGTGTATATTCGTTATTTCCTGTTTCTTTTTATTAAGAGGATATCCCTTAAAAAGATAATTATGTGTTGCGTGTTGCCACCGTAAATTAAATGGAGGGGTGTAATTTTTCAACACATTATAAAAGTATTTTAAATCTTCATGTGATTTTGCCAAAGAAATAAAGCAATTGTCTAAATGTTGCTTCCAATTTCAACTGATGTATTGCGTAAATTAATTCCCAAAATAGCCTGTCTGTGTTTTGAAATGAATTATTCCCTAGGAATCTCGATACTTCGGTAGCAACTTTAGTTTCCATGGCTGTTCCTTTTATTTATAAGAAGTATTTGTTGTTAAACATGAAATAGCTAGTCTTGACTACTAACTGTAATCACTCTAAGACACAGTCTTTGGAGAATCTAGGATTAATTTCACTTTGGTGTTTATCAATCCAGAATGCGATTGCTTCTAATCCTAAAGACTGGCCGCGGTGGCTTAGTGGCAGTGCTCTAGGCTCATGATCGGAAGGTTGTGGGTTCTAGCCCCTTGCTCTCACCAGACCGTATCAAACTTAAGGCGTAAAAATAGGAAGTGATTGCTCCTTTGCCAAGAACTCTGTTTTAAAGGTGAGAGTCACGGGTCTCTCGGATTTGACCTTTAAAAAGGACGTCCCGTGTCGAGGCAGGTGTAGCACGTAAAAGAACCAATTTTTTGTTGTTGCATTGGATGTGTGGACAGGTGCATTGTCATCCTGAAATAGTCCGAATTCGGGAAATGCCGAACTAAGACTGGCCATAAATGTGTGTCCAAAACGTTTATATACTTTTGCGAATTAATATTTTCATCGATTTCTGTAAATGTTCCGACTCCTTCATGAGTTACACAGCCCCAAAACATTGCCAATAATTTCCCGTTTCCACGGACGCCGATACATTCTTGTCGCCACACTTCATCCAGTCTTCGCCACACATAACCACGTTTGTTTTCGTCAATAACTAGATCTACCTGAGTTTCATCACTGAATATCACCTTTTTCCAATGAGTGTTCACTCGTCAGCGTAATTTTCCTCGGCACCAATTTACACGACGAGTGCGATTTGCAGATATAATTGATAGTGTCTTCCTTGTTTTCCTACGTGTGAATTTAAAAAAAAAATCTTAAACGTCTTCTAACTGTTCATGAAGATACTGAACTAGGTAATTTTGCGTTAAGTTCATGGGTAATATATGTCAGAGTCTGCATTCTGTTTACTTTTACACAACGAAGTATCTTGCAATCACCACGGTCATTTGTTTTTTTCCTGGACGGCCGCCACGATGTTTATTTTCATATCATCCGCGCGTATGAAACCGTTTCAGAAACTTTGAAATACCTGACTGGCTAACTCACAACATATCTGCAATCTTTTGTTGTCAAATTCCACTTTCAGACAGGTATAATCGCCTTTTTTTACAGGGGTAGACAGGTGTTTTCCTTTCGAAGCCATCTTATCGATCTCCAGATATTAGACTAATGATACGTCACATTCATATTAAAATTAAGGATTATCTCCCTGATGCATAACTCTGATCCTTCAAATATTTGGCCCCAATCTTTTGGCAAAATCTTTTGGCACTACATTGATCACTTTTATAAAGGTTTACTTTCATGTTTCGGATTTCCAACATTTCAGTTTGAGCATCACTGAAGAGACATAATTTCTCGAAATGCGCATCTGGTGCATAAAGATTGGTACCGTATATGATTTATATTTTAAAAATGACGTCACTAAATTACCATGAGCACTCTCATAAACACCAGCTGGTGACAATAGCTTGTTCAGATAATATTGATTACGGATACGAGAGAACTGAAAATCGACTTTGACCATCAGTGACTTAGATATTAAATGCAGTAAAAGAGTAGAGTTTTGCATAAGGAAGTTACTTCTTTGTTTGGTGACGTTAGTTAACGTAATGACTTTGACTTTGCAAACGTCAACGTTCCTTTTCTCTATAATAATGTACCACTATCACCTGCTTATGGTGTGTATGTCTCCCATTCGATTCCATACGCAATAGCATGTCATTCGTACTTTTTAAAGCGAGGTCAACTACTAGCATGGCAGTTGATGGTATAAGGTTATAACGATTCTCGTTTAAAGTCATCATTTTCGCAAATTTTACTGTCACTATAATGGCTTGCTTGCGATTACAAATTGTTACGAAATCATATAACTGCTTTGCTTCATACCCTTCGTTAGACTGTCATTTTCCTATTAGATTTGACGACGTTTACTTAGTTTCAATTACGGGCTCACGGTGGATGTGGCCGGTCAGCAGAGAAAACTTACTCCTCCATGGCACCTGGTCCTGCCTACACTTTTGTCAGAGGTCCGTGTTGACCTACACTCGACTGAATGGTGCGGTCATTCGGATGAGACCGCAAAACCCGACGTCCCGTGTCACAGCAGGTGTGGCACGAAAAAGATCCCTCCCTGCTCAAAGGCCCTGAGTGCCGAGCATAGGCCTAAATTTTGCAGCCCTTCACCGGCATTGGTGACGTCTCTATATGAGTGAAATATTCTCGGTGGGACGTAAAACAATAAATAATCAATCGATTTTGTATGATATAGTTATGTCATTAATTGTATGGTAGATTATCATTCAGTTAAGTTGAATATATAAATTGGCTAAGTAAGCATCACGATAAACGTAATCATAGTATGAACAACATGTATACACAATCGAGTTATTATTATCATATGTTTTGGGGTCTATCACGTTTAACACATTGTTTACTTCGTCAATTTTTATTTATATGCAAACCCTTAAACGCGATACTACCCGATTGGAAACGTATTTTCAAATTGTAAACAATGCCTATGTGTGAGTAAAAAGTGCCGCTGGGGCCCGACACGCATAATTTAAAATTGAGAGCAAACTGTTCGTTCCAATATAGTAGCCTTACGTTCCGTTCCCGATGAGAACCGTTCTCTCCCAGTCTCCAAGTGTTTCATTCTCGACCAAAATCGTTCTGTTCTCGCATTGAACCATTCCGTACAATGGTAGTTTCTGAGTTCAAGCTGTTCATTCCCTATCCTCCCGGCGTTCATTCACCGTCCTACTGAGTCAGTGGGATAATCTAAATTTCCTGCATCGCTGATAACAAATTATGTTTGAAAATATGTCAGATACCGAGTACCAAAGTTGGTATCATATATATTCTCATTAACTTGTTTAGATATTGAAATTTATTTTGAAATAATAATAATATTAATTGCTATCTTTGTTTCTAGTTTTCAAAGCTCACGGACAAATCCGGCAAACATGGGCACTTATCATCATTGGACACCAGTCACAATGAGTATACATCATCTTCATCATTTGTCGTCACAATAATCCATGCTGAACAATAGCATACGTTTTGCAATTTCATAGAAATGTTGTCTGTAATTTATTAGGGTCTTAACGGGTCGCCAATTATATGGTCAAAGAACTTTAATCAGGATAGACGTGTTTTTTTTTTAAATACACTCTTATAACATCTCTTCTTTTAAAGTCTAAATCATTTTTTTAAAATTTAGATGGCAATATCTCTAACATCCAATATGTTTCATATGTTTATAATGTTAATTTTCATTCATGTAAAACCAAAATAAGATTGAAGGATTTACCTTTTGTTCGAAGGCTAACCCACATGTAATTCCAGAATGCATAAGAACATGCATGTATTGACTTCAAATTATAAGAATTCCAACCATATATATGTTTTCAAATACATGTAATATAACTGATTAAAATTGAATTGACGGCCAACAATTTATTCATTCTGATATTTTATTTAGTTCTCTCATGAAAATGTTCTTAAAATGTTTACTGGTTATGCTACAAAAAAGTGTACATTCAAAGAAAACTATTGCATGTATAAGTTCGAAATATCGTATGAAAGTGCATACTTTTCAGCTGTAAATATGGTGGTTAGCCCTTACAATCAAATCTAGTTGCACGAATAGCATTAAATCGACAATAACTTCAGTAACTTTCATGCAACGGGGTTCTGGCTATCTTATATTGGTTTGATTTATAATATCTCGTAAATACAGTTATAGTTCCAAGACACACAACGGTTAGACTATTAATACACAGTTACATACGGAACAGATGAAAAATATGCCTACTATAGCTTGTATTATGCCTGACAAAGTAGGCATTTGTTACGAATTATTTGTTGTAGCTTTCGAAACATTGACATCATAGAAGACCCTGTGGAAGCCAATGAAGAAATATCCGTTCCTGCATCAACTGAAACGAAAACTACAATGGAAATATACAAACCGAGGTAACACTTGTTTTGTAATACAAAACAGCAAGTTATTGTATATGGTACTTACATACCTGTGATATAAAGTATCACCCGCGTATAGGTACATTGACTTGCTTCTAACTGACTTGGATCTCCGAAGATACATATCTATTTTATACCTATCAATGATCCGAGTGTTGATACTGTAAAATTCCTAGAGTGTGATCCGACTTTCCGGATCACCACACTGTCGTTTTCCGATTCCGTATCAGTATTCTCTGAAACTGATGATGTCACTGCGTCATAAACAAAATTGCGTGCACACAACAAATGATTTCACGGTAAGTGTATGTATTTTGATATATTTGGAACACGTTTATGTTATAAACGTCCATTTGATAAGATAGGTATGGGGGTATATAATAAATTTATCTTTCTACAGTAACCTGATATAAAAAGGCAAAGTTAACATTGTGTCAAACGTAATCATAATAAAAAAAAAACATATACAAAATCGAGTGTAGGGCAACACGGACCCCCGCACCTGCCATGAACCTTACATTTCTATCAGATAAACGGGATAATCCATGGTTAAAATCAGTGTATAAAGAACGGCTTATCAGAAGGTATGAAACATGCCAGACAGCATTTGCCCCATAACCAGTAGCATTGGCAAATTAGATCGCTATAAATACCATAGTATTCGACAAAATCTGGCATTGAATTTACTGTTGAAACCCCTGCAACGTCAACATATATATTTTTACCGGTAGCCAACCTCAGTTTAAAATTGATGATGCGCAGAACATTCTCCTTCGTATAAAATCAAATGAGAGGCATAAACATCATATAAATAGAGGACCTTGAATGATAGTTATCGAATTTAATATTCCCAGAGCCTTGACGAGAAAATATTTAAATCCGGTAACGAATTTCATATAATCTTATATGCCATACGTACTAGTATAAGACTCTATTTATTACACAACTATCATTAAACACACATTTTGATTAACATGTACTTTCAATTTTTTGCTTTGTTATTGTTTGGCGTCGTCAAATCGATTGTAACGTCGTCTGCAACGTCACGGTTTGAAGAAGCTTGAAATGTCTGCTACACTTATCCAGATATGTATTTAATTGCAGTGGTAAAATTAGAAATTCTTATCAAATTAAGGATTATCTCCCTCAGGCATAGCTCTGATCCTTCGACGTTTTTGGCCAAAATCTGTTGGCACTACATTGATCACTTTTACTTTCATGTTTCGGATTTCCAACATTTCGGTTTGAGCATCGCTGAAGAGACATGATTTGTCGAAATGCGCATCTGGTGCATAAAAATTGGTACCGTATATATTTTATATTATTTTCACTTCATAAAAAGACACAAAACCCTCTCGAAACTACCTAAGTGACAAAACGATGTCTTTTACCGTCGGTTTCAAAGGAAACAATACAGTTGTGTGATAAAGTCGATTATGGAATGTTTCTTCATATACTGTAATTGATAGGGTTTACTATGGATAAACTTATAAAGAATAGTTGTTATTTTTCTGTTAATGTCTATGATCGATGAAATAATCAGGTATAAATAAGATTTTGATGTCTCAAAAGTGTCTTTTTCCAAATATGTATATTCATACAAATAGGCGAAGGTAACATCGTGTTAAACGTAATCATAATCCAAAAAACATATACAAAATCGAGTGTTGGGCAACACGGACCTCCGACAAAGCGAAGGCAGGATCAGGTGCCATGGAGGAGTAAGCACCCTCTGCTGACCGGTCACACCCGCCGTGAGCCCGTAGTCGAAATAAAGTAATTAATCTCTTCGCTTACTTTTCGCTTTTCTCCTTTGCAATGTACAATACGTTTATCATTCAATGAATTCATATTTATTGTAAACTAGTTCGATCTGGTTCTCTGTCGGCGTAAACATCATTATTACCATATGTTGATTGTCCATAATATTGTTAGGCCGTTATTTACACACTGATTTGACTACGGATTGTTCAGTTTACCTGATCAAGACCGGTCAACAGGGAACGCTTACTCCTCCTAGGCACCTAATCCCACCTCTGGTATGTCCAGGGGTCCGTGATTGCCTAACTCTTGTTTTTGTATTCTGTTTAGGACTTACGAAATTGATCAGTGTTCGTTGTATTTGCCTTTACATGCATTAACAACAACACCACTTAGAGTTGTTCGGAAATTAAAAAGAAAATCTTGGCTAAAGCGCGGTATTCAAATTTTCAGAACATCCCGTCCGTAATATGACACAATGCATATCCAAAAATATTGATTCAGTGCTTAAATTGATTTGCATTTCTCATGTTTTGTTTACCCCTAACAAACAAGTGAAGTTTAAATGAATATATCTTTAGTAAATTCTAAGTGAAAGCAGGTAATGTTTAAACCACTGTATCTCTAAAATAAGCATAATAACCCAAGTTTTTCTTTTTTAATTTCCGTATTCTCTTTCAATGTAGAAATCAACAATACACTTTGGAAAAAGTAACATCACTCCCGATCTCAACCTTGCGCCTTTTTAAAAACGGGTATTTAAAGCTGGTTAACTAGATTCTGGAAGGTCTGGTAACAATGTGGACCTCCAAGCGCGACGTCTAGGGTTCATCTCCTCTCAACGGCGTAATCACAAATAATATTTTCATGTTATCCGTGCACTATTTCGGTATAGTGCACTACCGGTATAGTACACAGCCGCTGATTGAGTTCATAGAACACTATGCGAAAATGGTGGAGTGGAGATTATATAGCGAAAAGCTAACAGGAAGCATGATAATACCAAATATTGATCGTCGTTAAAGTCAAAGGTTGCATTGGATGCTTTACGTATAGTTAACAATGTGGTCAAAATGATATTCCAATACTTAAATCTAAATTATATTATTATGAAATACATGGATTTTTGAATGTAAATAAGCACAATAAAATGCGTTATTTGTTGGTTTCCGAGTTACCAAGAATTTTTTTTGCAAGGTACGTGGGTTATGATTATTTTCTGCAATGCCAACTGTCATCATCACACTATAAACCAACAAAGAAAGTTGTTTAATTATCTGGGATATATTGAATCGACACTCCAATGAAATATTCATTATTTTTTCAGTGAAATCAGTGCACCACAAAGGAAATCAGTCGAAGAAAAAATAGTTGAACTGTTCGACGAACTTAAGGAGATACTTGAAAGTGAAGATTTTGACAATAGCCTTAGAGAGTGCCTAGAAAAAGCCGCTCCAAAGTATATTACATCTATATCAAAAAGGAAAAAAGACATGCTTAAATCGGATCATGGAATTGTTATTGCAGGTAAAATGTTACATTGTATTATTTTGAAAATTCAAGTCCAGAGCCAATGAACAGCTGATGACTTTGAGTAACTCAAAGTTCAAAATACATGTAACATGGTAAATGTGAGAATTTGGTGGATCGAAGAGCGAGTGAAATTCGAAATGTGAACGTCCAGTTTTATGGTTTAGATTCAATAGAATCTGGATTGCATATTTACAACATCCGGACATAATTTTTAACATGCTTAGAGGTTGTTTAGTTCAGGTGCACGGGACAGCGTCGTGCATAAATATCAAAAAGAAAACCCGTGTTGTACCTATGTTCTTTTCTCATAAAGTGAAAAACACAGATGTATGTACAATTACAAATTGAGTTTTCCGTAAAACTTTAAAGTCAATAACTACATAAAACATAAATCCCAGTCTTCCAATCAAAGTTATCACAATATTATCAACTAAATAAACACGTATACCACAACAACATGTCCGTGTTACACAATTTAAATGGTTGAGTGCGGTATCTCTCCCAGCAGGCACATCAACGTTGATTCAACGTTGAAACAACGTCGCATTTCGACGTTGAAATGACGTTGAAAGATGTTTGATTTTGTTAATTGAATCGACGTCGAAATCTGACGTTGAAACAACGTCGGATTTCAACGTTGAACCAACGTCGCATTTCGACGTTGAAATTACGCTGAAAGATGTTTGATTTTGTTAATTGAATCGACGTCGAAATCTGACGTTGAAACAACGTCGCCATTCGCCGTTGAAATTACGGCTTAAAGAAGAATGTTTGATTTTGTTAATTGGAAAGACCGGTCGAAATCTTGACGTTGAAACAACGGTCGTCGGAGATTTCGTGTTTCGACGGCGTGTGAAAGATGTTTGTTTGTTTTTTAAACGACGACGTGCGAAATTGACGTTGATCAACGCCACTCTGAAAAGGTTGAAAAAGCTATTGAGTATATCTAAATGGCATTTAAATACAATTGCTAATCCTAAACTTCTTCATTCAAATGTTTTGAATCTACTTTCACCCTTATCATAATTATCTATTTCAATAAAATGTTAAATATGACAATAAATGAATGATGAAACTCTATAATTGCATACAAATATATAAACAAAAGTGGAATACGGTGTTCAATTCATTAAAAAATGTACCATGAAGGTAAAATTTAAGTTTATTAGCTTTTTTTCTCATGGGTTCAATTTAATGTCAATTCAAAGATAGAAATATCAGCGTAAAGTAACTTAATAGATGCCCCCCGAACTCAGGGTTCGACATTCGCACTCGTAACCTCTCCACTTCCACCCTGATGGAAATTTTGACGAC
>CAJDSM010095520.1:93-13896 GCA_903981925.1 Ostrea lurida
AAAGAGATGCGCCAAACGTGTTATGAGACTTGGGTACTTACTCGTACAACACACGTGTACGGTACTTACATGTAGTTTATTATTTATATTGTTTTCAAGGAACTGTTTATCATATTAATTTAATGGGAAGGGGGTGCTAATTATTTTAATAAAAATCCTAGAGAATACCATATTGATTTTTTAAACATATGTAATTAATATTTTATGTCTAAGGGCATTTTTTACCAAGTAGTTTTACGTTTTGTGACGCAGTGGCCGGTGTCAAGGAAGATTTTTGTCACTATTTTTAACGAGCAAAGCGGCAGTGTATGTTCGCATTTTTCATTTCCGTAGTGTAAACTACTTGAAATTAGATAAACAAATAAGAGCTTATCAAAAAGTGAAATTATGCTCTAAACTTTTACAGGGTATATTTTTTTTCCTATTTCCATATATAAATACAGAAAATGCGCGATCTGTCTTGATTTGAGATAAAAGCGTAATAACACAGACGTGTTGTAAGAAATCGCTATTTTCTAATACATTGGGCAGGCCTTGAAAATATGTTTATATATATTTAAAAAGCAGGGAAAACGTGGCCGTTTCAAAATGTTAAATCATACTGCGTTCATTTGAAAATAAACAAAATCATAATCGAGAGGGAAAATTGCCATGCGACAAACGTTACGGGGTCGTATTTTACCATGGCATCTTTCTCTCAATGTTGTTTTTCAAATTTATTTGCTTCATTTACGTAATTAATTTTTTTAGCATAGTTAAAAAATAGAGAAAATTTCAAAAATATGATATATAAATCATATATATTTTACCCATAGTTTTAGAGATTTAGAGGTACCCCTTTTGCGTAGTAACGTTTTTTACGGCGCTATCGGTCATATATATTTACTGTAACGGTAAAAATGTGAAGCACGAATCTGTCCCGTCAAAATGCAAAATACAAGGCGAGACATGTGCAAAACGACAGACTATCTACAACATGACAATTCAATAAACTGTAAAGGGGATTGAACGTCATAACACGAGATTCTCCTTTATGGAAAGTTAATTAAATCATGCTTGAAATGTTTGTATAAATAGTTATATTGGACATATATTTTGAACTGCAAAAATATATAGATTTATATCACTTATGCAATATCTTATGATATGTTGTGGAAATACGTATATACTGATTGTCTCAAAGTAGAAGAGGCATGTGCATACATCGCAAACAATAATACAGAACTGCGCCATGGCTACTCTCAGCTGACTTTGTTGTTTTTCATTAGGTTTGGTAATGTATAAATAATTAGAAACAAGTGCTTTGTTTCTTTTGTATGCTTTTTGCTTTTTTGAATGTTGTAATTACGTACGAAGGCTAACTTCATTAGATGTATACATAGAAAAGAAATCGCGAAAGATTTAATTTTTCGTAAAGATACAGATTGATGCTCTTTAAATTTCTTTTACCAAACACAGATTGATGTTTTTAACCGAAGGTGTTTTTAGAAGATTGTTCACAGATTTGTGATGAGGCATCAAAACGCCTGTCACCATTAACATTTTGTCCGTACAAATGGTATGATTTAATCAAACCGAATCTTTCTCATCTCATCGCAGTGACCTTGTTGGATGGTAGACTATTGACCAGGTCCTGGATGTCCACTGGATATAGGCCACGAGAGCTTTGGAAGTATTTACTAGATTTTGTACTGAATTCTGAAGTAACAGGTATGCAATGTGAGAGATTAAAATGGGGGTGGATTGGTCGTGTTTGGAAGAGCGAGCAGAGTGGTTCCTGTTTACATTTTGCAGGCTTTGTTAAGGACGCTGTTTTAACAGAGTAGAGGAGTGAATTTCCGTAGTCAGGCCAAGACCATTACGTGAGTGATCTGATGATTGTTCGACACGCATCATCGGTTATGAAGTTTCTAAATTCTACCGATCGATGTTTTTAATTGGTTAAAGTAGCACAGTTTCCTTAGATGTTTTATTTGGGAATCCATGGAAAGAGATTATCAAAAGAAACACCAAAGGGAAATTTTTTTACGGGGCACGGACACATTTGTAATGACTGATCTCCAAATGTTAAGTTGACAATCTAAGAAGTCACCAGATCTTCTCTTGGGAGCAAAGAATGATCAGTTTCAGTTTTGTCCTGATTTAGTGTTAGGGATATTTTGACTTGGCATCCAGGAAGCTTTATATTCTGAGGGCACTTTTGAAGTCTAATCTGCAATTCTTGATTCAGGTGTCCGTTTAAGGGTTTTATAACCATGTATACCTGCGTGTCGTTTGGCATAACAGTGATAGCACATGTCATGACGTGGCATATGTCACCAAATGGTTTAGAAAACATGCAGTATAGAACGTGGTCACACCAACACAGAGCCCTGGGAACGCCAAAACCATAGCTGAACATCGCTGGAAACTGTTTTAAGCCAATTGCAACCTTCTGACTGCGACCAGAAGAGATATGATCTAAACCATGCCATGCTGATTCAGATATTTCATAAGAATACTTCCATACGGCCAATGAGAAATGTTTGTGATCCATCACATCAAAGGCGGCAGAAAGGTCGAGCATCAAAGAAATTTCCATCTAATCGCAGACACAATGTCGTGGATGAACACACGTAAGTATGATGCAGTTTTCGGTAGAGTGACAAGCGCGATTACTGGCAGATTGCACGTGGGTCGTTGCAGATCATTTATAATCGCGGTGTGTTTGTCCAATCGCGATGCTACCGGCTTTTCAAGGACTTTTAGCCTCAGAACGGTAATTCGGATACCGGACGCATAATTTCTTACATTCGTCTTTGTCTAGCCATTGGTCGCTTGATAAGTGGTCGAACATTAGCATTCTTACAACGAGGGTGCGTCCTGTTGAGTTTTGAAAATGATCTGTTTATGATTTCGTATCAATAGGAAGCACAGAGTTCAAACATTGCTTAAGCAGATTTGTTTGGAATTGGACTTCTAGTTCGCAAGATCTTTGGAAGGTGCTTTCATGTATAGTTTGTGGATTTCCGAGGCTGACACAGGATTAAAGATATTCTAGAGGAAAACCCTCTGATTATTTTAGCAATATCTGTCAAGGAGGACAACTTTTGGGGAAGGACTTACTTAGAGCGACTGACATGATTTTTAATAAAGATTTTTTTCATTTATCGATGTTAACATTGAAGATATAACTCATTTATTAGTCACATTCAATTTTCGCCGCTTTTGAATGCAAGTATTAGAGCGCTATTTTTAGCCGTAACTCTTTGTTTTGTAAGAAAGACCTCGAAGTCTTTTTATCACTGGCATACAACGCTTACATTTGGGGTGGCGGTTTATGCGCAACATTGTATGGCGGGTTTAGAAGCAGGAAAAAAGATAGACAAGTAGAAGTAGAGCATGAAGATTTTCTCATACTCACGAGTTAGTCAAGGACATGATTTGCCAGAGTCATCGCCCGGTTTCGAGTCTTTTTTATCTCGTGATGAACACGTAGTATAGCAGTTTGGTAGAGTGACAAGCGTGATATGCAGTTGCACGTGGTCCCGTATCAGATCATTTATCTCAGGTGTTTTTGTCAATCGAGACTGCTCCGCTTTTTTCAAGGACTTTAGATAAGAACGGTAAAATTGGGATACCGGGGACAATATTCTTAAATTCGTCTTTAGTCTAGCCCTTGTCGCTTGATAAGTGGTCGAACAATGGCATTTATAAACGAGGATGGCATTGTTGAGTTTGAAAATGATCTGTTTTATGATTTCTAGTAATTAATAGGAGCTACAGAGTCCAAACATGCTTAAGCAGATTTGTTTTGAATTGGATCTAGTTCGCAAGATTTTGGAGGTGCTTTTTATGATAAAGTTTGTGGATTTCCGAGGGGCTGACTTGCAGGAATAAAGATATCTAGAGGAAACCCTCTGCTTGATTTTTAGCAACATCTGTCAAGGGAGAAATTTTTTGGGGAAGGACGTAATTAAGAGGGACTGGTCCATGATTTTTAAGTGAAGATTTTTCATTTATGATGTTAATATTGAAATATATATCATTTAAAGCCTACTTTCAAATTTTCGTACCTTTTGAATGCCAATATTAGAGCGATCTTTTGCCGTAACTCTTTTTGTTTTGTAAACAAAAGCTCGAGTCTTTTTATCAACTGGATACAACGCTAACATTTGGGGTGGCGGTTATGCGCAACATTGTATGGCGGGTTAGCAGCAGGAAAAGACAAACAAGTAGAGTAGCATGAAGATTTTCCATCATACTCACGAGTTAGTCCAGGAAAATTATTTATTTACAGAGTCATCGCCCGGTTTCGCGCAGCAAGGACCCCCCCCCCGCAAATGTAGCGTTGTAACCGGTGTGTATATTTAGCAAACAAAATATTGAATTGCTAATTCGTATTTACATGCATTTTGAATGCTGCACAGTCATAAATTTGAAATTTATACCCAAAAAACACGACATTTAGATAATGAAAATTTGGAGAAATCGTGAGTCAATCCCTTTAAATATCTTATGTTATATTAGTAATCAAGCTATGGTTGTTCGCCTGCTACATAGCGTTTTATAATCAGTACGATACGGATATTCATATGAGTTAGGCAAATTTTCAAGTAATATTAATAAGCATGAATTGGTTTGATGTTTAGAGACAATCTGTCAAGGAGTGTCATTTTGGGGGTGGAGTTGGGGTGGGGTGGTACTTAGATAATGATATTTGTTTATAGAATTGTCGGCTCTGGACAGCGCTTTAATTTGTTGATTGGATTTCCACGGAAGTTCTTATTATCACATAGTAAAGCTTTGGATGGAACTCTGACATAGTCGGTGTTATAGGGCGCACGCAGTGGGGCTTTGTGACGGTCCTCACTAAGGTTCTTCTATTCTGCATGTCTCTACTTTCATCATTTGATCAGTGTCTTGCTTTGTTTTACTATTATAAATACGTTTATGCTGAAAGTGAAAACTTCTCTTCTTGGTATATCTATGCCCCCGCCTAAATAAAATTGCCGGGGCATATAGTGTTCCCTGTTCGTCATTTTGTCATTCCGTCTTCCGGACAAAGCTAGGGGGTGCCGGTTAGAATAGGCTCTCAGTATATGCGTGTCGTAAGAGGCGGACTGAATGGGGCGGTCATTCGGATGAAGACCGCGCAAAAACGAGGCCCGTGTCACAGCAGGTGGTGAGCAACGAAAAGATCCCTCCTGCTGCAAAGGCCTGAGGCCGAGCATAGGCCCTAAATTTTGTTTCAGCCCTTCACCGGTAATGGTGACGTAACCTATATGGTCGACATATTCATCTGAGTGAGACGTAAAACAAGAAATAATATACAATAATCCAATAATCCGTCCTTTCCGTACATCATTTGCGTCGGTTCATTATCTCTGCAATGGTTCAACACATTCACTCAAATTGTGGTATTATGGATATTGTCACTTTGAATATGCAGGTCACGTTCGGAAGTTGGTCATGGTCCGTGATTTTTGAACAAGAGTTAGCCCTTTTGTAACTTAGAAAAAATCAGAAATTTTTTTCGTTTCCCGTTCAATTATCTCTGCAACGATTGCACCACATTCAACTCAAAATTTGGTATATGGATACGTCACAGGAATTGCAGGTCAAATTCGAAGTTGTCATAGGGTCTGATTATTTTTGACAGAGTTAGCTCCACTTGAACTTAGAAAAAAAAAAATCAGAAATTTTTCGTTTTCCTTCATTATTCTGCAACGGTTGCCACACATTCCAACTCAAATTTGGTTATATGGATACGTCACAGGAATATGCAGGTCAGTTGAGTTGGTCATCGGTCCGATGTTTTTGAAGAAGTAGCCCTCTTGAACTTGGAAAAAAATCAGAAATTTTTTCGTTTCCGTCATTATCTCTGCACGGTTGCCCATTCCAACCAAAAATTTGGTATATGGATATCGTCACAGAAAATATTGCAGGTCAAGTTCGACAGTTGGTCATGGTCCGATTGATTTTGACAGAGTTAGCCGCTCTTGAACTTAGAAAAAATCAGAAATTTTCAGTTTCCGTTCATTATTGCTGCAACGGTTGCACCACATTCAACCAAATTTGATATATGATCGCCACAGTTCATGGCATATGAAAAACTTTCATTTCACCCTTAGATTTCTTCATTAGCTTCACTGTTAGGCGGGGGGCATTTGTGTCGCACCGACACACCTAGTTTTTTTTTTTAATTTCAAATTGCTGTAGGTTTTTGGTGCTATTTTTTTCCATATTAGAATAGGAAGTGCTTTTGGTTCCTAATCTATCGATTTCCGCGATTTTGATCTTATTTGTGCTCCTTAGATTGTCCATGAATACCCATCCATTTCAGCTCTGAGTTTTCCAGCTCTTGTATTTTAAGTCTTTAGTTTTCCTGTTTCTTACATTTTTCCATTTCTTCTCGATTGTTTTTAATCTTTTTTATATATATTGAACAATATTTAATCTAATGTTTTTACGGAACGTTTTAATTTGTTCCCCATTAATCAGATGGGTTTTAATTGAAAATGCTGTTTGTGTAATGAGGACTTTTAGTACTTTCTTATTGTAATGTAATATGTTTTAATTTCCCCTGAACTCTATTGTCGGTTTGAAATTGTATGAAGATTTTTATAAAATTATGAGCCTGAGTTGAGAATCCTCTTTGGAGAGGGTACAGGGAGGTTTTTTTATTACCATTTCCGCCTAAAGTTTAGGCAAAAAGCAATAATTTTGAACAGCAATATATATAATCTCCCGACCTGTTGAATTATTATCAGCATAATAACATGTTCCCATGGCACAGTCGGTTACTATGATCCACTATCCGTTCACGTCGGATTGAACTAATTCTGAATGGCGATTAACATTAGGAGAAACTTGAGGCATAAAAAACATTGTTTGCTTTTGTCTTGCTCACCGCCAATGCTCATTTCCCAAAATAAGTTTGTCGTTGCAGTGCTGGGAATATCATAATGCATCTGTTTGCTTTTTAAGATTGGATACCAAGACGATGCACTGTTTTGATAACACTTCGGCATTTTTTTTGCCACGCTATAATGAAAAATCCAAATAATGTTCTTTTTAAGCTACAATAATTTTTCAATTATGACATTATTTGTCATATCTTGTAAATGAAAATTTAATTGAAAATGTCTTTGTGTTGAAAATTACGCGATTTTTCAAAGCAACGTTACGATCACGATTCGCAAGACCGAGTAACGCACGATGCAACTCTTCTTGAACATGTTTATGTAGTTAATGGATTACAACTGTTTTATTACCCATTCATGTTTTTCGGGCATATATATGGAACACACACTGATGCAATAAAGAATGGTTTAGAAAATAAACCGCTATAGTCTTGATATAAAATCCATTCAACAGAAAAGAGAATGAAATATTCCCCGTTATGATACCGAAGAGAAGAAAATAACAAAAAGTGATCAATCTCGTAAAAATCCCAAATAAGAATACAAAACAAGAGTTGGGCAAACACGGACCCCTGGATACACACGGCTTAAACATTGGCTATGAAACACGTCGGACAGCATTTTTACCCAATTCTGGCTAACTAGATATTGTGATAACACGACGCATTGAATTTGCGAATGCTGCCTTTAATCGTGAGTACCAATTTTGATGCACCATGATGCGGCATCTTCGACAAACTATGTCTCTTCCAGTGTGCTCAAACCGAAATGTTGGAATCCGAAACATGAAAGTAAAACTTTATAAAGTTGAACAATTTGTGGCCAAAGACAGGAGCAATACTTTCGTAGGATCAGAAGCTTAATGCCGGGGAGATAATCACTAAATTTTTTATATGAATTTCTCAATTTTAATAATTGCAATTAAATAGCATATCGTATTTTCAAGAGCTAGTAATAGTAACATGCAACTGGGCTGTAGAGACCTCGGGGACTAACAATGATCTGGCGTGGTCTTTTGTGGTTCATATTATTATGTGTAGTACTTTGTTTGTATTACATATGTATTTGACATTCCCTTCTAAACATCTGGCACTCGCATTGTCTTCTGTGCCATGCATTGTCAGGTTTTTTACGTGGCGCTAAAAATTGATTAAGTGATTTCTTTTCTTAGATTATTTTCAAAAACAATATTTTCTCTATCTTTTCAAGAGAATTCTACATGTAACAGATAATTTCTTTTCGAAGCTAATACAGTACATATATTTATTGGATCAGGTGTGTAATGCAGGCCGTGGACACAGCAGTAACACATTACTTATTAGCAAGAACGAAGGGGTTTTCAAGTTCGATAATGACAATCGTTTTAGTTGTTAGCTTTTAACATTTTTTTAGCAGACCATGAAGACATAGCGAAAATTGAATCGAAATGATTGGGTGAAAATTATGAATCTCTTTTTTGAATGATTTTATCAAAAGCATATATTACACTCATGAATTTTTCTCTTATATTTTTCCTTGAGATTGACATTGCGTTTATCATTCAATAAATGCATGTTTGGTTGCAAACTAGTTAGATCCGGTTTTTTAGTGTTAAATTTGTCCGCATTTGGTCCTACCAAATTATGGAGCGATTCCAAGGTCAAAAGGTTTAAATTGGCTGTTTCCATTTTTAAAGTAACGTGAAATGATCAACATTATGGTATTTTAGTACTTAAATCTAGTTTATTATGTTAAGAAAATGCTATGAAAATATAAACGATAAAATGGCTTTCTTTAGTTGGTTTATTGGTTGATGAAGGAACTAGCATTGCAGAAAAGGGGGTTTGAATTTTTTCTGCAATGCTAGTTTCCTTCATCACCAATAAACCAACAAAAAAGCTTTTATTGTTTAAATTGAATTAGTTCTAAATCTTGTTAGCCAACGTGTGGTGTCTGTACGACACAAGTGCCATCGCCGAAGTAAAAATTGAAAGTGGTGGTTTTTCAAATCCAAGGGCCAATTTTACTTTTTATTACTATACATATTATTGTACTCGAATTTTGTCGCGTTAATGGTTTAGAGAGAGAGAGGCTGTTTTTACTTAATGATTGATATAATAAACGTTGTACATCCGTGTTGTTTTCATTTTGATTGATTTTTTTTTTTATCGGATTACGGGTGTGTATTGATTAATAATCCCGAAAGTTCCAAACAATTAGGTTTTTTTTTAAGTCGTGAAACTTGATTATACACGCAAACGAAGTTTGGGGGGAGTATATAGGTTTCACCCTGTTTGTATGTCCCGTCCGTCTGTCCGAGTATGTTGTACAACTCCTCCTAAACGACTTCGCAGGATTTTTTATGAACTTTGTTGGAGTGTTTAGAATACATAATGGAGATGTGCATTTGGTCCAGGAATTTTGTTTTAGGACTATTTATGTAGATAGATATGAACGTTTGGACTTCGGCATTTTTCACCAATATAAATCTAAGCATCCAGTGGTTGTCTGCAACTCCTTCTAAACGACCTGCTGGTTTTTAATGAAACTTTGTGGAGTGTTAGACTTCATAAGGAGATGTGGCATATTGTCAGGAATTTTGGTTTTTGGGCCAATATTTGTACAAGATATGAATGTTTGGACTTTGGCATTTTTCACCAATGTATGCATTAGTGCGTTGTCCACACTTCCTCCTAAACAATGTTAGCCCTTGATTAGAGCAATTCTGTTTGTCTGAGAAAAATCTGGTTGTGTTCATTATGTAGTGTGTCCGCGGGGTATTAGTCCCAAAAGGACATGTTCTAGTTTGGTACAATCGCACATGCCGTAGAAGGTAGTAATCAAGAGAATCAAAACATATTCGGTAATTCGGGTAAGGGTTCAGACTTAGCAATTAATATTATCTTAAGAGGCATATTAACTATACCGTGGAAATTTATCATCCACTTTTTTCACACGGGTGGGTCTACATGTAAAGGCAAGAATAACCAAACAGTGATGCAACGTCTCGTAAGTCCTAAATAGAATAAAAAAGAGGAAGTTGGGCACAACACGGACCCCTGGACACATCCAGAGTGGGATGCAGGTGCTGGAGGAGTAAGCATCCGCCTGTTTGATCGGTCACACCCGCCGTGAGCTCAATAGTATTGATCACCCACCCGTGTGAAAAAGGGTGATAAATTCCACTGGTAATAGTTAATATGCCTCTTAAGATAATATTAATTCTAAGTCTGAACCTACCCGAATTTACCGAATATGTTTGATTCTCTTGATTACTACCTTCTACGCATGTGCCGATTCTACAAACTAGAACTGTCCTTTCGGGACTATTACCCCCGCGGGACACACTACATAATGAACACAACAGATTTTCTCAGAATAAACAGAAGTTGTCTAATCAATGGGTAACATTGTTTAGGAGAAGGTGTGGACAACGCACTAATGCATACATTGGTGAAAAATGCCAAAGTCCAAACATTCATATCTTGTACAAATATTGTCCAAAACAAAATTCCTGACAATATGCACATCTCCTTTATGAAGTCTAACACTCCACAAAGTTTCATAAAAACCCAGCAGGTCGTTTAGAAGGAGTTGCAGACAACGCACTGATGCATAGGTATATTGGTGAAAAATGCCTAAGTCCAAACGTTCATATCTTCTACATAGATAGTCCTAAACAAAATTCCTGACAATGTGCACATCTCCATTATGTATTCTAACACTCCACAAAGTTTCATAGAAATCCTGCAAGTCGTTTAGGAGGAGTTGTGGACAACATACTTCGGACAGACGGACGGACATACAGACAGGGTGAAACCTATATACTCCCCCCAAACTTCGTTTGCGGTGGTATAATCAAGTTTTCACGTTAAAAAAAAACCTAATTGGTTTGGAACTTTCGGCGATTATTATTCAATACACCGTAATCGATAAAAAAAAAATCAATTAAAAATGGAAAACAACACGGATGTACAACGTTTATTATATCAATCATTAAAGTAAAAGACAGCCTCTCTCTCTCTAAACATTAACGGACAAAATTCGAGTACATAATTATTGTATAGTAATAAAAATTGAATTGGCCCTTGGATTTGAAAAACCACCACTTTCAATTTTTACTTCGGCGATGGCACTTGTGTCGTACAGACACCACCACGTTGGCTAACAAGAATTTAGAAGCGGTAAATTCTAAACAATTATTTTAAACAATAAAAGCTTTTTTTGTTGGTTTATTGGTGATGAAGGAAACTAAGCATTGCAGAAAAAATTCAAACCCCGCTTCTTCTGCAATGCTAGTTCCTTCATCAACCCAATAAACCAACTAAAAGAAAGCATTTACTATCGTTTATATTTTCATAGCATTTTCTTAACATAATAAACTAGATTTAAGTACTAAAATACCATAATGTTGATCATTTCACGTTACTTTAAAAATGGAAACAGCCAATTTAAACCTTTTGACCTTGGAATCGCTCCATAATTTGGTAGGACCAAATGCGGACAAATGACACTAAAAACCGGATCTAACTAGTTTGCAACAAACATGCATTTATTGAATGATAAACGCAATGTCAATCTCAAAGGAAATATAAGAGAAAAGATTCAGTGAGTGTTAATATATGCTTTTGATAAAATTCATTCAAAAAAGAGATTCATAATTTTCTACCCCAATCATTTCGATTCAATTTTCGTATGTCTTCATGGGTCTGTAAAAAATGTTAAAAGCTACAACTAAAACGATTGTCATTATCGAACTTGAAAACCCCTTCGTTCTGCTAATAAGTTAATGTGTTACTGCTGTGTCACGGCCTGCATTACACACCTGATCCAATAAATATATGTACTGTATTAGGCTTCGAAAAAGAAATTATCTGTTACATGTAGAATTCTCTTGAATAAAGATAGAGAAAATATTGTTTTGAAAATAATCTAAGAAAGAATCACTAATCAATTTTTAGCGCACGTAAAAACCTGACAATGGCATGCAAGAAGACAATGCGAGTGCAGATGTTTAGAGGAATGTCAAATACATATGTAATAAACAAAGTACTACACTATATATGAACCACAAAGACACGCCAGATCATTGTTAGTCCCCGAGGGGCCTCTACAGCCAGTTGCTATTTACTATTACTAGCTCTTGAAATACGATATGTATTGTAATTGCATAATAAATTGAAGAAATTCATATAAAAATTAGTGATTATCTCCTCGGCATTAGCTCTGATCCTACGAAGTATTTGCTCCGTCTTTGGCCCTATTGTTCAACTTTTAATAAAGTTTTACTTTCATGTTTCGGATTTCCAACATTTCGTTTGAGCATACTGAAGAGACATAGTTTGTCGAAGATGCGCTCATGGTGGCATCAAAAATTGGACCGTCACGATTAAAGGCAGCATTTCGCAAATTCAATGGTCTTTATAACAATCTAGTTAGCCAGATTGGGTAAAATGCTGTCCGACGTGTTTCATAGCAATTGTTAAGCCGTGGTGTATCCAGGGGTCCGTGTTTGCCCAACTCTTGTTTTGTTTTACGAGATTGATCACTTTTTGTTATTTTCTTCTCTTCGGTATTCGATACGGGAATATTTCATTCTCTTTTTCCGTTGAATTGATTTTATATCAAGATATAGGGTTTTTTTTTTACCATTCTTTATTTGCATCAGTGTGTGTTCANTGTTGAATTGATTTTATATCAAGATATAGGGGTTTATTTCTAACCATTCTTTATTTGCATCAGTGTGTGTTCATATATATGCGAAAAACATGACTGGGTAATGAAAACAGTGTAATCCATAACTACATAACATTGTTCCAAGAAGATTTGCATCGTGCGTTACTCGTCTTGCGAATCATTGTATCGTAACGTTGCTTTGAAAAATCGTGTAATTTTCAACACAAAGGACATTTTCAATTAAATTTTCATTTACAGAATGTGACAAATAATGGTCATAATGAAAATTATGTAGCTTAAAAAGAACATATTTGGATTTTTTTCATTATACGTGCAAAAAAAGTGCGAAGTGTTTATTAAAACAGTGCATCGTCTGGTATCATCTTAAAAATCAACAGATGCATTATGACATTCCCGCACTGCAACGACACACTTATTTTGGGGAAATGAGCATTGGTTGAGCAAGAAAAGCAACAATGTTTATGCCTCAAGTTTCTCCTAATGTTAAATCGCCATTCAGAATAGTTCAATCCGACGTGACGGAATAGTGGGATCATAGTAACGATGTGCCATGGTGAACATTGTATGATGCTTATAATAATTCAAAGGTCGGGGAGATTATATTATGCTTCCATAAATTATTGCTTTTGCCTAAACTTTAGCGGAATGGTAATAAGAAATACTCCCTGTACCCTCTCCAAAGGAGGATCTCAATCAGCTCATAGATTTTATAAAAATCTTCATACAATTTCAAACGACAATAGAGTTCAGGGGAAATTAAACATATTACATTACAATAGAAGTACTAAAGTCCTCATTAACAACAGCTTTTTCAATAAACCCATCTGATTAATGGGAACAAATAAAACGTTCCGTAAAAACATTAGTTAAAGTATTGTTCAATATATATAAAAAAGATTAAAACAATCGAGGAAGAAATGGAAAATGTAGAAACAGGAAGAACTAAAGACTTAAATTACAAGAGCTGAAAACTCTAGAGGCTGAAATGGATGGTATTCATGGACAATCTAATGGAGCACAAATAAGATCAAATGCGAAATCGATAGATTAGGGGAACAAAAGCACTTCCTATTCCTTTAATATGGAAAAATAGCACCAAACCTACAGCAATTTGAAATTTAAAAAAAAACTAGGTGTGTCGGTGCGACACAAATGCCCCCGCCTACGTGAAGTCTAATGAAGGAAATTCGTAAGGGTGAAATTGAAAGTTTTCTATGCATGA
>CAJDSM010095531.1:509-16660 GCA_903981925.1 Ostrea lurida
TTTGTTATTTATACGGACCATAAACCATTACAGAGACTTTTCTAACCCGACCGAACCATCCCAACAATGGCGGCAGCACGATTTCAGAGATGGGCCTTAATCCTTGCAGGATATGACTATGGGATTTTGTACAAGGATGGCAAGAAGAATGGTAACGCAGATTGCATGAGTCGGTTGCTACTGAAGGAATGTGTCGATGTACGCTTACCAGGAGAAACCAATTTGCTTATTGAACATTTAAATGGTACACCCTGACTCATCATCAGTTAAATAGCCTGTTGTCACCACGGATTTTTGTAGATCGGTTCACATTCCCGGTATACTCAGAGGGTGGCATAGATATTCCACTAGTTACATCGTATAAACAACGCCATATGCGCTTGGGTATCAAACGCTATGCCGTTTTCTATGATACACAAGTAAATGTCTTAGCATTAGCTATGACCTGTGTCTACTTCTAGCCTCTCATCTTTGGGGTATGTGGAAGAGGGCGTAAACCCAATCGGAGGCATAGGCAAATACTACGCAGGTTTACTATCGGTGTCAGTTTTATAAAGAAAAAGAGTCTCTCAGTAAAACTGCGGTTATTCTAATCCAATGGTCCGTTTGCCGGAACTATCGGGATCCTGCAAGTTACTACCAAATTACTTTTTTAATGACCTTCAGAGTCCACAATACAACTTCAATAGAGGTTACACACTTGCGTGAAAGAAGTTTAAGTTCATTTAACCACTCCTGAACTCCAAAATAATTTATGTGTTCAAGTTCAACGGCCCCTTCTCTGTATTAATCTCCGAGCTCGACACTGGAGCTGACGCAGTAGATTTCATTTTCTTGATTTGTCGCGTACAGCTGGGAGATTATTATCGCAGATGGCTCCGAGATCTTCGGTGTATGCATCTTAGGATACTCTGCTTAATGCATAGTCATATGGAGTTTATATTTTGCTGCTCCTACTTCATCTGTTAAGAGTCATAATAATTGTTGGTTAGGGTACGACATTACAACTTGGTAACACTGGTGTAAGTATTTTCCTTCCAAAGCTTGATGCTACTAATCCCAGAAGACGACCAATTAGTAAGCACAAAAGGACACTATGCCTCGCAACAACGAATCTGTCTTCCCTCTCCTTCTTCGTTTTTTTTCCATTTCCTGGAGAAGTATCATTTTCCCGCGTATGTTTCTTTTCCCTGGGACCCCCGCTTGTAAGAAAACAGCTTAACGCTCAATGTTCTTGTAATTGCGGGACTACGTAACTAATGCAAGTTTGGGCTTTGACAACTTCGTCCGCCGTATAGTTCAGCCATCACTTGTGATACACTATTGAGAATTACAGTACAGTACGTTAAGCCTACATGTCCGCAGTTCAGGAGGATGTTAATATAGTGCGGCCACGTCATATCGCAAGTTTACAAGACATTGATGTTGCCTAATTCGGACTTCATTGGGTTATCATAAGTTCTTGAATGTATAACTGGGTTACGCTGTTCTGCAAACTTAAATTGTTCATCTTAGTTGGACTATGCCTAATCGCTCCAAATTATTGCTTGGCTTTTAAACATCTAGCGATGTCCACAGTATTGACAAAGGTACTTGGTGAGTATACTGTCATTGCCTGCACCTCCATTAAAAGAAAGTAGTTATATTACGAGCATTTTTCAATGCCTCTCTCTTTCCTTAGTCAGGCAGGTCAATGCTCATGACCAGTTCTCCAGCATCTGTTACTCTCATTCAGTGTTTCCTCATGTAATTAGAGGAAAGAGCCAGCACTACAATCCATAAAGAGCTTGATACTGAATAGTACCTATATGCTGTCATCCAACCTTGTGTACTTTCTGCGGATAGTAGTGTCTATCATGTTCCACCTATCACATAACGCCAAGTTATGTGTCATTTATAACTGAAGATACGGAACGATGTACCAAACAAGGTATATTAAACAGAGGGTAACAACAGAAATTTTCCTCTATGTTCCTGCGGCTAGGAAGTATTATATTACCAATTTTTCAATTAGTTTCTATTAGATTTTTTTGAATAATACATAAGTCTAATCCAACCACGGCATGCTTTCTGTACGCTCTAAATGAAATTTCTATTGTCCTAAATAAGGTACAAAAAAGATAAAAAACCATCCGTACTGATATATGCCTGTGTGAAAAAAAAAGTTCTGCCCACTCGCTTATTGATAACGAGTAGTAGGGTTCTAGATATTAAAGTTGTACCACATATAATCACCTCGGGCCGTCTATGTTTCCTCATTATTGTAAAAATCAATTAACCAGTTTTTTCACAGGTTTATAGCCTGATTTATCTACCAAACATTAAGCAAATAATGTATTTTGATCATGCCATGTGAGCAAGCTGAGCTGTAGAGTAAGATTTCAAGTTCTTAGAATTAAGTGGTCATATGAGAATACTGTTCTAACTGATATATCCCGGTGCTTTGGCCAAGTTGGTGGGCTGCATATTATCCCGAAGGGCAAAGGTAATGTTACTTTAGCTCCGAGATTTAGCAATAAATGCGGTGGATAAGTTTTCCTCATAGTATATCATGAAGTGTGGGATTTGGTGGTAATTTGAACGTAAAAATGGTTCTTATGGTCGCTCGGTAAAGGGATTTATTTGATAGATAAAAACCTAGCACTGGGGCATTATTACCCACGCTATTAAGAATTCGGGAAGAGAGACTTTCTCCAAGGGGGACTAGAAACCCAATGCTTTCATAATACCTTGGACAAAATAGCTCCTCTGTCTTGGAATTTCGGGAAACATTCTGCTACAAACTGGGTTGAATTATATGACACTCTTGTGCATTTAAGTGTTCTTAACAAGATTGGAACTCGATTGAGCGGTATATAAATAATATTACATAACCTAAACAATTATTCCTGTACCAGCATATACTTCATTTCCTAATACCGAGATCCGTTACAAGGTTACCTTTCCATACCAACTGACTCATACATAGGTGCATGCCATCTGTTTCACCCTGTCTCTGGGGATGGGAACACAATTAGTCGGGAGGGTTGCACACTCAATGCACTTATAGGACCCTAGTCCGCGAAAAACTTTCTAGCAACACAACTGGAGTTAGATGGGATAAAAATCAATATCATGTTCAGTTTACCATACGGTAGTAGTTTTGCCAACATCCTGTTCACTTATAATTCAAACACGTATGTGCATAGATCATTTAAACATTTCTCCATATTCTGTTATTCTATTTCGATTCGCCTAGGTCCATTCCACTTCCTCACTTCTTTACATTTTCAAATTTATAAACCTTGCCTAAGAGTGGAGAACGGACCTTCTAATGAAGATATGAGTACTACTAATTCGCGAGAGTGTTATATTTTGCCTTGGCTTCACTCGGATGCGGTAAAATCCACACTCTCCTATTCCCTATTGAGGTTTGGGTCACAATTAATCACTTCACTCATCGTTACTCGTTGGAGGCTGGTTCTTCCATAATTGGATTCACCATTTCTGTCCTCTATGAAACCATTATCAAAACCTAAAGATAGACCCTTTTTAAACATTATATAGCTAAATCTCATTTCAAAGAAACTACTATCTTTCGGGAACGTGTTATTCTCTTCATCCGCATCTTCCATACATCCCACTGGGTTTTCCCGAATTTATGTTTCCCTTTCTTTAGTTTTTTACACTTTATTCTCTGGGTTGGAGTGGAAAGACTTGGGTATGTAACCAGTTGCCTCAGCTTGAACAATATTAGGGAGTTTAAATTTGGAACGTGAGTCATAAGTATTGCCATAGTGTCTTCATTCATTAACCTACTACCACACTCAGCCAAGCTAGTAATCGTGCATCGGAACAGAGCGATTATCTTCCCTTTGGGAGAACACTACACTCTTTGGCTTTCACTCCATATCGGCGTATTCTAAAGAGTTCACAAAAAACTATAATTTCCTTTCTCTTGTTTGAGTTACAACCAAACATGCGATATGGCTGGTTCAAGAGTCCTGTGAACTTACTGTAAACAGCTTTCTTTGGGCACCACTACGTTAAAAAAAGTTCAGTCTGGAATCTTAAATGAAGCCCCCTCTGACTCCCAGTACCCCTAATCAGTTCCAGGATAGGGAACGCTAGTTTGTGATCTTTGGTGTCGCGACCATGATGGAGTTTCGCATTTACTTCTAAGTTTGGAACCTTAGGTAAATTAACACCCTTGAGCTTTACACCAAATTCATGCTAAAATAGAGATGGCATATATTTAAATCCATTAAGGAGTGGAATCGTCGGGTACCTAATCCCTCTTTTTTAGTTGATCACGCAGAAAACATTCCAGCAACAGATCTGCTGACGATACCATATCCCCTTTTAATGGGATCTAATTACCCTCCATTTTCAACTGAGTTTTAAGTTGAAAATATCACCAAACTCGCTGGTTATATTCTGACGGGTGGTTGGTCCTTCGCGGCTTCACTGTTGGCTCCTGCTTTCAACGTCATGGGTACAACCATCAGTCTCATTCATGGACTAATCAGGAGAACGAAGGAAATTATACTGAGGGTAATAGGACACACTTAGCCGCGTGCTCGCCTTTAGGTTTCTCCTTACTTTCGCTGTCATCTGCACCATTCTGTCGTTCAAGCTTACTCGGTACATGATTTCACCGGGTTGTTCCCGTGCGCAAACGTTACATTTTGATCAATTCTTGACGCCGGCAATATATGTCCACTCTAATCCACACCGCATGGGAAGTGTTTTTCGGTATCTCGGACAGGTTTGGCGGACTCCTTATTCAAAGGGAAATTCTAGTAACCTAACCCTCATCTTCTCGTTAAGATCACTGTCTCCACGCAGTTCGTAGCGAGCTTTGTCGGCTTAATAGGTCTTTAGTCTTTGAGCTCTTCACCATGATGTTGCGTGAGTAATTGCCATCCTGGCAGCGGGTGCTCAAACCTTTTTTTCGGGAAACACTTCCTGGGAGTTGTTACTCAGCATCCCAACTTGCAACATAGCTGTGTTAAGCATGGTATATAGATTCAACAAACTTAGTCTTCCATTTGCCGTCATTGGGCGCCTATTGCGCTCGCCCACCTGCCTTGCATGTCATTGAACCCATCCAATTATGATAAACATTGGGAATCAATCATAGAATACATCCAGAACTATAGTGTGTTAAGGTTTTTCCCCGTTTTGTCCCTTCTTCTTCCGGCTAACCCTTTGGGCTGAATCACTTTGCAAGAGGATAAGTCACCTATTTAGATGGAAATTTTGTGCATGGGTTCTTATCTATCCTTCAATGGAGCATTCATCTTTATTGAGTTATTCACACTTTTGGGTGCACCCACTCAGGTGAATTTCACTATCTTATGAAAGTACCCATCTCCGACGCAAACACTCCCATAAGTAATAACTGACTCGTGGAAGTTTTTTCAACCTCCTCTCGTTCGCGTTAGGAGCTGTCCATGTACTCCAATCCTATCTCGCTTAATTGTATTTGCTGCTTGTCCACTTGTTCTACACTGATGCACATTCAGATTTGCTAGACATTGACTCTAAAATGTCGACTGAAACTCTTGAGTCCCTTAACTCTAAAGCAGTCGTTTCTTAGCTATATCTTTTTCCTCCACACTCACCCTATCCGACCACAAATGCAATCTGCTGTCACTCATATGAATTTTGGTAACATATACCGATTATAATAAACTATGGACTATATTTCGTTCTCTGTCCGACTAACCTGGACATAAAAGACCGATTACCCGAAATAGCGGGATTTTCATCCGACTTTCCCAATTTTAGGCAACCCATTGTTTGACCACCAAAATATGTTTTATCACCACTAATCCTGTACCCTGCAACACTGAGACACGCTTCCCTCTGCATGGTGCACGAATCCTAAATGATTATATGGCTCCAGTAACAACACATCTAACCTATCACCATTTAGGGACTTGTCCGAACCGGGACGTACATCGTTCTCCTGGTCTTAACTTGGGAGTCCTGCAACCCGGAAAACCCGTAAATTGGCCCTACTTAGAATTAAACGTTGCGATATTTCTAACTTGCCAATTCTTATCTTAAGAGCGACCGGGTGAACTTCTTCTGGGGATCTCGCCTATTATGTAGTTCTCCAATTCTCGCAATAAAATATACTTATCCACACAAAGCCTATCTCAGGCAATAGCTATTGTCCGGTAATTTCCAGGTACTCCATGAACTTTCGCGTATTGGTATTTCGGCAAACGCAAATAATCAATGATCACTGTATCACGCTATACGAAGTAGTTGGGTACAAATCTTGTAGTATCATGGTACCACAAGACAGACTGATGGGATTCCGGCGCCGATCCTCGAGGTAATAGACTACTTAGGAACCGCTTCCCGGGACCTCGAGCTTCGACGTTATGTAAAAGCACAGATGCTCCTGCCTTCAATGAACATTTTAATATTCTAGGTTGATTCATCCCTTAATTGAGACAGACCTTGGGTAACGATCTAGTGTCATGACTTGGGTTTTTAAATGAGGAGTATGCTTAACTACACTCACTAAGATGACGCCTCGAGCTCAACGAGTAATAAGCTATATATCCTCTACTTTGATGCCCTCGGTGGCCACTACTACGTCTCATCTAATTACCAACCAAGATATCTCACCATGGTGACCGCCAATCAAGGAATTTCTTGCTACATCGTAATCTTCTCTAAAACACTACATTTGAGGTGGCCATTGTGGCCTATGTAATCGTGCGCATCTAATGAAAGGTACCCATTTCTACCGGTTCTCAGATCAACATGGTCCATACATGTTAGCCGTTGTAAACGTTGCTTCGCCATTCCTGACTACCGCTAGAAGGAGTAAAATTTTATAGAGTAAATCCGCAAAATAGAGTGCAGCAGTCCTAAACATTTCGTTCAAGAATCCACGAGACGTCTTTCTTTTAGTGCCTCTCATGGCGGAGATAAACGAGCCACTTATCGTCTTATAATATTGAAACAATATTTTCATGATCCTCAAATAGGAAATGCCGGAACGCTAACCAAGCAAGTTCAATGACAGCGGTCACTCACTGCCAAAAGCGATTATCCATTTACCCGCAATACACCAATCTCATTCGGAGATACGTAGAATCTCTCTTAAACTCTTATATCATTTACGCGCCAGAAAATACACGCATGGACGAATGGAAGAGTATGAGTTTAGGACAGTCATATTCCTATATCCTCCGTCGCCTGTATCTTTGGGATTCTTTCTTGTTGGGTCTGGTTAGTGTGACCTATCCGTACAGATAATGTGGTTGGTAAAATTCATCCTATATAGAGCAAGTTCGTCGTGGGACACATGAACTAACGTATGTAGAGTTTCGCCGGGCAGCCTAAAGTCAATAAACAACAAACGTGTTGACATTTCAAGGTTACTCGGCCCCGTAACTTAAAATATTTCTGAATAATCCCACTATATATTACACCGGTGGAAAAGGGCAATAATAAGAGATTTATTCTCAGTTTATTAAATCCAGTGTTTATTTAGCTTAATTTATAAGCGAGGGCAGGAGAGTAATTGAACCAAATCTGAACTAAACACTGGCACAAGCTGTTATTTCATGAGGCATAGGAAAGCCAACAGAACTCCATCCAGTTTCAGATTCAGACAAAGCGGTACAAGACAGAATTCCTGAGAGGAGCTATTACACCGTTGGAGGACTACAGCGAGTTCTCTAGGCTACCATTCACTTGAGATACAAACCTTCATAAGCGTACAACACTAACAGGCGGGAAGATGGCGAGGAAATCGAGAGTAAGAGTTTGTTAACTGATCTTAGAAGAGTGCCCGACGGATATCTAGGAGTGGATAATATGCCGTATCGGTGGTAGTACCAACAACTATATTTATGATCTCACGTGCTGAGTAGTGTCTCCACCTGTAAAGTGTTGAATATTATTACGATAGTTTGTGTATTCCAGGTCGCTAACCTAGCTGTTTAGAAACACAGCACGAGATGTTTGATAATACCTCGCAGTAGTTACGCTCGCCGATTTATCAAGAATAATCTTATTTTATTTAATCTAAATGGAGAATCTGGCCGCGCTGATCAGAAGGCAATTGCAATTTATACAACGGTGAAAAATAAGAAATGGTAACCAGATTAGATTATGTGACGCAAAGTGAGATTCATGAATTACTTGAGCAAACACCAAAACTTCGTCCAGAAATATGGTAATTTGGGAGGAGATAATCCGAATATTCCTTGGCGACGGTCATGTAACAACGGCTCGTCACGCCGTAGGGGATCACCGGGCCAGAATTGTATCTTTCCGGTATGCAGTGCGCGCTAGACTAGTTGGCTCATTGAATTCAATTCTGCGGTCACATGGACTATTTTGAGACAGTGGGAGTCCCATACTGTAATGAATGGTTCGGAATTTGCGTATAAGTCAAAAAGACCGCTAGCGATGGAAACCTCAGTTGAAAGTTCCAACGTTGAGATCTACTTCCAGCGAGAAAACACATATTGGAGTTGTGAGTTCGTGGGAGTAATAGTAAGTAGTGATGACAAAATACATCAGGCAGATGTAACGGGCATTGAAATATGTGTTGGTTTAATGGAAAAGTGATTGGGCTTTATAGGAGTCACTTTTGGGGAGTTAATTGAGAGAACCAGGTCTATAACGTACTAAATTATTGGCGAGATATCGGTTCCAAATGGTTGAAAGAAATTACATATCACAGGCGAGCATACCGAGAAGAGAAAGCTAGTTAGGAATTGTTTATCACCAGTATTGGGTGTCCTAAAAAAGAAAGCTCTTTACTCATTTGAAACGTAAGAGTAGTAGTAAGGTTGGAACCCATCTAAATGTCAGTGTGAGTCCTGTTGAAAGGTGAAAAGAAAGGTACTCCCAATGATGCCACTGGGAACTACCCAACACACAGAACTATCCAGAGAGCTGTTTGAATAGTACTTTAGAAAGAACTCAAAACTAAATCTACATTTTAGTTCAAATATTGATAGTTCTCGTGACAGTGTACATTAAGAGCACGCTATTGCAGGGACCTACAACTAAGTGCGGAAGACAAGAGTAGGTGCTCGCAGTTCTAGAAGAATATCGAAAAGTCTGTAAACACATGCATAGTACACGGCTGAGCCGTCCAATCTATAGGGCAGATTAAGATCTCTGACCTCGAGATGAAGATGCATGAGAGTCACGGTAAACAGGTTTCAATTACCATAGTTAGGAGTATCGAAAAGTGAATGCAAAAGGGAAACCCACCAGACCCAGTGTTTGAAAGAAAAGCCAAGGGTAAGCAATAGTGGGAAACTTCCTACAGGGAGAATCAAACTTGATAGGGAGAGTGAAGACGTGGAAAGGACCAAAAAGTTTTGAATTGTGGTTCATTTCATTCCGGAGACTGTAGGAAAAAGAAAAAAAATCCAGGTATTGAGCAAGCAAATTCTCTATTAATAACCGATGAAAACAAATCTGATATTCTATTCATGTGGCTAAAGAACAATAGAACAAGTAAGTCGCAAGAGTGATGAAAACAACCGACTTAACAGAAACGGAACTCAAACATCAAAAACGTGAAGAGTAAACAGATCCAAATAAGCGAGAGCACGTAATGGCGAAAATAAGACACAGGTATATATGAGCTATAGACAAGATTTAAGATACTAATGGGTGAAGGCAAAGAGCAGCCTGAGACACGCCCACAAATCGAACCTACCCAAGTGAGTCGGTTAATGATATATAAAGGGTAAGTGCGACAAGTCTGTACCTTTATATAAATCTTTACCTCGGGAACCATAATCTTGATACATTACTTGTCATTTTCGCACTATAAGAGCACTTTGCGAATAGGATCCGTTTTAGTTACATTAAAGCTGCCGAGGAGACAATAACGATTCGAAATATCAGTACAAGATATATATAGAAAGACCACAATGTAATTGTGTATCAATTGGTCAGAGCTATATTAAGGTGTGATAACTTTAACGGTACCCCTGCGAGCCACCAATCGGGTCAGAGGAAATCGTCCAGCAGATAAAATGTAAATAGCTAGTGCTGGGAAAAGCGGAGACAACAATTAAGATGAGTTCGGAACAACGACACAGGTATACCAGATAGAGAAATGGATAGACCCTACTCTTGATCTTTTAACAGAAGTGATGAAACAAGCCGATTCGTGCAAAGTTCCCGTGGAGGTACATGAGCAAGCTGAGAAGGCTTGCTACTATACGAACAATACCTAGCCTTCGAAAGTATGGACCGGGGAACGTTAATTTAATAATGCTTAAGGGGATGTCAAGGAAGAATTGGGTTGGGTGAAAATTGGTGCCCCAGAGTTGCAAAGTTAATGAGTACACTACAATGAAAATAAGGTGGTAGAATCACACCTAATCAGAGACAGTATGAAATACCCTACACGACAAGCCAAGTCTGGCAATGATATAGATGGAGATGGTGAGAGAGGAAATAGTCTACGGGACAACGAGAGGAGCATAAGATTGAGCTCATAACAAGGAGAAGAGGAACCGAGATGTAGAGCTAATCACTAAACATAGTATCACTATTTTGCAATATAGAGTAGGCTCAACTCCAGTAGGGACGAGGTCTATCTAGAGAGAGATAGGATCGATAAGTGCTGATAACGACGGGATAGAGTACGCCATTTCCATTAAATCTCAATCCTTCGAAGCCTTTTTAGCCTCACACGTCTAAATTTAGATGCAAGCGTAGTAGCGACGTTGGGACTTCCCGCCAACCCTAATGCACTAAGCTGGCCTGCGAGAGATAGAAACTTGCCATCCAATGGAAGCATCACGAAGACAAAAGTCGTAAGCGGGAAGAACGTAAACCGCCCGGAAATATCATATATCATGTACCGGAGAAATCCCATAACGAAAATAATCACTGTAAACATAAGGTATAAATCGTGATTCAGTTTTCAGCACTCAAAAACCAGTCGGATTTGACTATCAATTAAGCAAATACCAGAAAACGAGGATGTAACGTCAGGGTTAGGGTGATAAAATTCCGACACACAATGAGAGAATGGCTGCGTAACATTGTCCCATATAGGTACTACAATATAGAATATGTAACACTCTTCAATGATTGGATAGAAATCTAAAGAGATATTACAATCCACATCTTTTAAAATTATTAATCAAACCCAGTAGGATTTCAGTATGTGCAGAGGAATTCTGCAGACAAAGTTATTTGGCACGGGAAACTATTAAAACGAGCCCACAATGGATCTAATCATCCGGCATATTGAGGGAGTAGTTGTTCCTAGGAGAGCGGAAATGACGGACGTACACAAGAGACGGTGGAGACCAGTGAAAAGGTCAACATATTCCTACGAGGAATCTATGACAAATCGAATGCCATTTGCATGATGTACACAAATGGTCGGTAGGGGGACTTGAGAATACCTTACTCTGTAACATCGAGAGGCACTAAATAAAAAATGAAATGGGCAGGGTATCTATTCTAAATTCGAGTGGCTCAGAAGTCATACCACCTCTAATTTTGACGGGGCATTAATAGGTACAGTCGGGTTGCTTTCTAATCCAGTTTCAGGGTAAAAAAATAAACATCAAAGAAGGCCCGGATTAGGTGAATATGTTATCAATCAGATGCCGAAAAGTCTACTCCTTGGACCGTGATGTAATGAGGAAGGAAGCTTTGGCCACTTACTTGATTAAGCACGTATATAGATTCTCGGCCATGATCCATTATAATATAATGTGAAGCTCGGCAGTAAAGTAACCCATGGGGACGAGAGTGAGCCACGTGGTAATTAAGGGGTAGTCACGCTAGCAGAGCAGTAGACATCAGATCGCCAGAGCGAGAGGGACATACATGGGTAAACACAATGTATATGTAATTATTGCTGAATTGGGTGATATATAATGGTTCATACCGGCACTGCTACTATGGAAGGATGAGTGGTTAACTTGTACGCCACGAAAAGGACCATTCTCATGAGCCGTCGGATATTCTAACTTTCGGTCGCAAGCAGAACATGCCTGGTAATAGCCCTGTCGTTCGCGGCATAAAAAAGTGCAATTCAAGTTGTGATATACTCCTAAGTCGAAACAAAATATGAGCAAAAACCTATGTGTTTTAGAGGGCGATTGGTTACAAGTTCAAAAAAAGGACAAACTCAAGAATATACTGTCAATGGTCCTACAACGAGGTTATCGTAGAGAGAAAAAATGAAAAACCTGAATGGTTCAACCGTGCAACAGTATATGTTGCAATATACGATGACAGATAATAACGGTCCCAAAGAGTTACTTACACAAAAGGTAGAACAAGCATAACCTTGGTTAATAAACATTAGTCTATGATAAAGGCGTCTTTGCCACCAACTAGGAGCGTTCTAACGAGCACGGACACACTAGGTAGAAGCACTTCGTTGACTAAATTCGCACAAGCCTATATATTGAGTACAGTTGCTCAAGCGCGGAGAGCTGAACAGATTACCCATCATAAAACCTCCGATTGTATTGGGACCTAACCAAAAATTCGAAGATTAGAGAGACCATTAAACTTCATGATAAATGGTAGAGACACAGAGGCAATTACTTAATATGGAAAGGGGGAACAAATTAGTGCGAAGAGTCAAAGATTTACTAAGGGATGCGGTAGACCGAACCACACATACCGAAGGATCCCCTATACAATGCATTACCTCGACTCATTACACTCAAGTTACACAAATCCATAAGGGTAGGACCCTCGAATGGGACCGGGTTGTCACAAACGTTGTGCTTCTACAGCAAGGTTGACAGCTGAGCAAAAACAACTTTTCCCACAAATGTTAAATGAAAAGAACTAACAGGAGATACATTACCACACAAGGATTGAAATTTGATCAACCTCGTTGTTCGAGGTTACTACACATATCACTGTTCTGTCAGTGCAAGTGTTGGCAAAAAAGTAGTACCCCCCCCCTACCCATCCCCAGCCGGCAGAGAAGGACGCGCCATTTGTGCGGATTCAGAGTGTCCCTGCATCCACCTATGAGATAGTGCTATTCCCTTACGCTCGCAGCGTACTGCAGAGATATCCAACGAAGGACAATAACGGTACAATAGTTCGAGATATGAAAAGTATCTTTTGGAGGACGAGTATTTCTTGAATATTATTCCACGGCCATAGCCCCGCAATATGTCAAAATTTTAATCTAGTTTACTTTCTTCGCGTCTTGTGTCGTTCTGAGACGTTGATAATTATTGAACTCTCGAGTTAAAAGGTTTTCGGATAGTATTTTCGAGACCAGACAGACAAATTAAGCGTATATGACTGCATTCGATTGCGGCCCTCTTTATGAACAAAAAACCAGAGGTGTGGACAATGCAAGGAGAGTTGGTAAGAATGTTGGGTACAATATGACCGTAGGGAACATACAAATATGATATTGCGGATCGCGCCTAATGTTTTGTCTTTGAACAATAAATACCCAGAAGGAATCTGATATCTGATTATATGTTGAAGGCGAGTGTACTTCGAAATCATTGACTAGTCAATTAATGCGTAATGAGATTTGTTTGCTATAGTCAAGAGAATGCTATTTTTTACTACCGAATCAATCGGAATGCATTATTCCCCTTCTTAAGATGGACGAAGGTCAAAGCCGTTTGTCTCAACAAACGTAGTTTGCGGGGCACTAGCCAGGTTAGGAGAAGGCAAGGCGCCTTGGATTAATCTAAAGGATCCCTTCTGACGATCGGGTGATTCAAAAATAATCATCTAAACGCAATGAATTGTTATGGTACCAGGTCATGTTGTAGATCGTCAGGCAGGGAGGTGGAAAGACAGAGTTTAACTTACCCTCTAGGAACATTCGAGCATCACATACAAAAAATAATGAGGAACCAGGGCAGCCCACCATTACTCAAGAAGACCACAGTATAGTTTGCAGAGGCTATTCGAAGGCATGTAATTACGTCGATGACGCACAAAAACAGGTCAACCATCAATCAAGACACATAATAAGCAGGCATTCCCTGGACCCGTTTTGGCGTCAATGCTATCGGTAACCCTTAACCCTTATGGAGCTTTTCGGTTAAAAACCAGTTGCAGACTCGTGTTAGACATTTACACATGCCCGAGAGGAGCTTCGTATTAAAGGCTAAAGACAATACCGATTCAACGAGAAGTTGGGTCATCAGTAACACGTGACTTTGATGTCATCGTCCTTCCCAGGTTCGCTGCTTGAAATCTGAAAATTAGGTGTTTTGTTAACGGATCCTCACATATCACAGATCCGTTATTACGAGAGTGAGCGTGAAGAAACTGAGCGCGAATTTACTTAGGCAGCAAACACTCCAGCTAGTGCTACGCCTATCTAAGAACGCACAGTTGCTCACAGCGTGACATTGAACAGTAATTGTATTCTTCAATCAGGTCAGACTGCCGTGACAAGATGACCGGGTGGAGACTTGCAATCTGAGCCTCTATTGTGTTATGTGAGTGAGTAAAGGCCGTACTGACCGTTATGTACTACCTTGATTCGTTATTCATTGGTCGAGAGAGCTAAAGAAAAATTTCGTTATTCGTTATGACACGGCCCACCTACAATTACAACCACATGATTAAGATGACTACCTCTGTATGCCCCTAGGACAACCCTCGACACACGAACCCAGAATCCTGCCAAGGACAATGGCGGCAGTCACGATTTCAGAGATGGGCCTTACATCCTTGTGTGGCAGGATCATATGACGTCCACTCGGGTACTAATCTTTAGCTTAACATGAGGGATGATCCTATAGAAGATGTCACGCTAACAGTTGCAGAGTTACAGCATGAGTCCGGTGTGTTAGACTGCTACACAGTTCTGACTCTGTATAAGGACCTGGAATATAGGAATGTGTCCGGTTAATTGTTCAAAGCACTTCAGCCAGGAGAACAGTTTGGTCCATGTCCTTGAATGCTTCTGCCTCATAAATTGAACATGAAGATTCAATATCAATGGTGGGTTGTTAGACAACCCGTACATGCTCTATAATAACTATTAAGGAATGGCGACACGGTTTGATCCAATTATCCGTAATAGTGACAATACATGTACATAAGTGGAATATGAAAGAAGCATACAAAGAGAATATCAGGAACGAGTGCACTACGTCGCCATGATCGAGACATTTTGCAAATGAACTTACGTATCCAAGTACACCGCCTATATGTGCTCCAAGGAAAGTGTACTGTGAAAAACTTTAGGGGGAATTAGCGATGCTCAAGTTGGAAAAAGAAGGGACTTGCAAATCATTTTGGAGTGAAGAACTTCACCAGTCCGTTATCAAAGGTAGTGTCATAAAATTCCTTGTTATTTATACCAATAGCGGACCAGAAAGACCACAAGTACAAACTAGGAGAAGAACTTCTGTTTTACATGAATGGGCATCTGGACATATAAGCTGCGACCGGGAACCAGGTACCAAGAGCCTTAAAGGGACGAGGAGAGCCGGGCTACACGTCAACACGAATGGTGATCCAGAGGAGGGGTCTCGGTAGGATCGCCCATTGAATGCCAGGAACTAAAAGTTCTGCAAGTATGTGTGGGAAGATTTGTCTAATAGTGCAGATTGCGCAAGCAACCAGCAAGTTAAGTGGCGCACCATTACTGTCCGTGGGAAATTGGCCGCAGATCAAACCCGTAGGAATCTAGAACTTGACATGCAGATTAATGCAGGTGAAGACCCTTTTAAATGCTGATCTGCATGAGGCTTTTTTTATAGATACATTGATATGGCCTTACAGGCAAATTGGCCATTGGAAGTGTTTTAATGGACATCTACTTCTACATCCCTGAAGTCTACCATAGACAAAGAGAGTCATGGTGTCGAGCTAGTTAGCTTCCGGCCATTTGCTTCCGATTGACCTTTATGGTCCGTACATGCTGAATAATTAAGGAATGGACACGGTTGGATCCTAATTATCCGTCAGTGACATACTAATACTAGTGGATTGAGATAAGAAATACAGAACATACATTCCTAATCATAAATAGATACTGATTTAGATGTAGGACAAGACGTCATTAAGCTTTGATAACGGATACAACAACGCAACCCATCCAGGATTTTGCAAGGTTTGTTCGCAGTGACTCTCTCACCATATAATGACTCAGTACAATATGAAGGATTGTATTTGTTTGGGGGAGGAGC
>CAJDSM010095554.1:0-11589 GCA_903981925.1 Ostrea lurida
AACAAAGGGAGAAAGAGATCCTGTCGCATAACGCACTGATCCACTGAGATATAGTGAATGAAGTTGCGAGGGGCCAATGGTCACGTCAGGTGAAGGCGAATTGTGGCCCAATGGTGCTTCTAGCTTGTGTGTTTGGGTTACTTGCATTATGGTAAAAGAAGAAATACTTATTTGACCGCAGTGACCCTTGCAACTTTAGAATCTAATGCTTTTGCAAAACGAGCTACTCTGGGCTATAGCCATATGCTAAATTTGAATATTAACATAAGATTTGCCATACTTGAAGAGCCTCTTGTTGCATGTTTGATAGCAATGAAATTATTTTGACATGACCTTACCTTTTATATTTCATACTTTTTCCTTAAGGACTAAACACTAGGCGTTTATATCTACGTTGTCAGAACCAATGATAGAGAAGGCTCTGTAGCGATCTTAGCTCTGATTGAGAGCAATGCCTCAATGGAACGACATCCCTTTTGTTTTGGCGTCAACAAGACTTTTGACCTAACAGGAAGCGACTTTGGCACTCCTGGTGGAGTAAAAGAGTGTCATTGTTGCAATTGCGAAATACCATGCGGCGACAGTATAGTACACAAATGAACATAGAGGGAATGTTGGGTCTTTGCATTCCAACATATAAGATGCTTCGTGTTATTGGTAACACATACTTCGGTAGAGGACACTGAGTAAACTCAGGTGTATATTTCCCTTAATATTACTCATGCGAGATTGTCTTTTCGTTACAGCAATTTCATATCCGTCATAGAATAGATTTAATTCACACGATTGATACATTTTTAACGTAAGGCACCGACAGATATCTACTTGATAAATATCAACACCATTTCTCCAAAGTTCTTTTCAAAGATTTCACAGTTATAGAGAGACTTCTCTTGAGTGTAACACCAGGGCGATACACATTAAAATAAATATACAAGTTCAGAGATTTACAGGTCTCCTAGTCGACCTTCTCACCTAGTGTGGCCGCCTGGAGCGGGCAGTTGGGCTGAGTGAGTGAAGTAATAAACACTAATATAGAGCCCAAAAGGTGGGCCAAGCATAAGCAATTGCTTTTATCATACATGATAATCATATTCACACTACTCTTAAGCAACCCGCAACACCGTCTGGCACAGATATAACCAAAGGCTGTCACGAGTTAAGTGATGTAATGAGTCGAGACTGTGATAGTGGAGAAACCGCACAAAAATTGTAAAGTTTGGATGACTAAAAAAATAGAAAAGACACCAGACCTGGGTAATGAGAATAGGTTTCATGACCTCAGGGCAACACAATTAGTTGTTTTAATATGTAATATATATCAATCTTCTAAAAGAGATGATTACATTCTAATTAATTCATTTGTATCAACAATGCTAAAGCTATGTTCGAATATTATAATCGAAGAAACTTAATCAACCATGGATTGTGGAACACATAGAAAGTCCTATTTATCCTCAAAAGTAAATTATCATCGACTCCTAGGGGGTACGGGGTTTTTAGCTATGTAGCGACGATGGGCGCATTGCCAAATATGGTTCACCAATCATTGAAAAATGCATATCGATGACATGTCTCATATTATCTAGTGATACAATTGGCAACATTTTAACTTTTGCCTTGGTAAACAGCACTTCAATCGAGTATGCTCCATATATCTTTTCATAATTGGCAAATATAAGATTAGCATCTTGGGACATGTTAGGGCAGTCACAATAATTGTAAATTTCCAGGTCTCTTCACCACTGCGTGGCCAATATATCGGGGGCTGGGCGAAGCAAAAAGACTAGCCTCAAAACCATAGAGACTGACAAGAAATTGTGCGACAAAATCATACTTTGTTCTTAATCCAACCTTGCGAGTCCATCCATGCTACTCTGAGCCACGAAACAACTCGGGAAACAGTGACTATCTCAGTGATCCTTGTACAGCTACGGGACGCAGGCCTTATACATTACCCAAAAATTGTAAATTTTGGAAAGTGCGCCGGGGTAGCGTGAGCTTTTGATCTCCATGGGAGTGGGGGCGCAAGATCTAAAAGGATACATATTGGTAAACATTAAGAAAACAAATTATGTGTATATAATGGTGACAAGACATAATCATTAATACATCTTAACGACAACACGCATCACATCGGTCTTTAATGCTATCGAACATAATTGATAAAACTAACGTGGAGAGACATGATGAGATTTGAATAATACAGTTGAGAGCGTTCATATACAAGTTGACAAATTGTAGGAAAAGTTTCATGATCTCTTAAGGGGTAGTGGTCCTTTCCCACAAGTCATTATGGGTGGGAGAGGACCAATATGGTCACCTCACTACATTAGATATCTGTAGAATGGGATCAGGGTCCTATCCTATTTCTGTTATGACACATGTCGTTTAACAATCTGAAACATGTTTATTAACTCTTCTTGAATAACCACCAGTACCAAATCTTAGTTACAACACACAATTGGAGCATGTTATGAGCATCTTTGGAGACACAGGGACACTCATATAAATTGAAATCCTCAGAGATCTTCTTTGTAACTAATCAACAGGTGAGGCCATTGGAGCAGGAGTTGGGCATATGCATATGAAACTGACAACCACTAAACCAGTATATCAAGACAGCAATTAGTGTATGTGTGTCATAAACATATTCTTCTCTACAACCAGCACATGTTTGCAGAGTATAATCAATAAGAAGAGTGATAGTAGGATGTAGTAAGCAAGAAGGCCTTATAAATACAAAATGTCAAATCGCATGATCCCCGGGAGGTAGGGGTTCTGACACCTCGCCGCGGAGGTGTGGTGTGGTGGATAACCAGAATCAAGATGTAGTCCAAATAATCATGCGTCTAGGTGATGCGTAAAGAAGACATGAATCAGACCAACCACATTTTGAAATAATGGTGCACTAGTTGTTCAATGCTAGTGATTACTATTTCTAATCGTGCACAAAGTAAATTATATATTTGGAATGAGAATTGGAAAATCACAATCTATATGAGTAAATCCTCATGACCACCACACTAAATGTTGCAATATGTAAAGTATGGAGCGGTGGGAGGGTGGGGGGTCATGGAAATCAGATTGTCGCGTCCTATGATGGCAGAAAAAATGTGTTAGCCGCTCTGGCAATCAGGATGAGAGACAGAATGAGAATTTTCTTTTTTTCTATAGTCTCTCTCTCAGATCTCTCTACGTCGTCTAATCCTTGTCCACCATAGATCAACCTATCATGCATCATGGTCTAACGCCATCTCTCTCCTGCGCCGCTCTCTTACGCCTGAAAGTTCATTAAAATTGTTTTTCTTTCAATCTAAGGATATGGCCCTTTCTCTTCTCTTTTTCTGGTTTCGGGCAACAATCGCTTGTCCCCTAACAACTTTTTTGGCTGCCAGTTTGCAATCCTCTTTTTGGTGAAGTTTTGTCCACCTGAAAGCGGATTGAGAACTCTACCGTCGAGCTTGCACTAACTTTTTTTCAGTGCTCTGGTCGTCAGTGTTTATTCGAGGGTCCGTGAAACCGCTTTCCTCGATAAGACACTCGACTCTTTGCTTGATCCACCCTTATGATTTTTTAGGGAGACGCCGAGCCAGCCTGATTTTTAATGAGTTTTTTTGTTGACTGTAAAAGTTGTTTTTCTATCTTTATTTTTTTTTGTTTACTGAACAGGGACAGTTCTTTATTTTAATTTTGGTACGTTACAACATGTATAAAGAGTACAAACACATCATATAGTATTAATTGATTTAAATGTTATTCTTATATTTGCTTTTTCTTGCGACAAGCATCAATTTTGTTCCGGACAAGTAATCGGACTTGACAGGCTGGGTAATAAAGTCTAGATTGCGAGCCCTGTGTAGATTTTCTGAACTGATTTAATTTTTGGCCTTTATTCCTTTCTAAGAATGACTATTAACCATTTGCAGTTCAATCTCACAGATTAGCTTTTTGCTTTTAGCTTGATTGGCTTCGGTGTCACGCAGATTCGTTTATGATTTGAACCTTTGAACATTTCTTAAAATTCCATGTTTTTCGCCTTATACTTTTTATAGTCCGTTCGAATAGTCTTTTCGCGCACTACTCCTACCTCTTTGTAGAAATGAACAATATTTCACCAGAAATGTTGGCCGTCCTGGGACCTAAGGAAGTGTCACATGACCTTGATCCAGATCCTTATTGGTCCGAAGGTCAAGGTCACTACACAGCATATGGTTAAACAGCATCTCCGGCGCCCATACTCATTTTTGACTGAGGTCATGGATTGAATAATATTTCACAGAATGGTTGTCCGGACACAAGAAGTGGTCATGACCTTCCTTCTGAGCCAACGGCGTCACTGGTCACCTGGTCTCGCTTCACACCTTACTCTTCTCGGCAGCTAGCCATGGTTTTTAAAACCTTGGGGACATAGTTTTTCAAACTGAGTGCGTGGATTGAAATATATTTCACAGAACTTGGTTTGGTTTCTAGACGGCAGGAAGTGTCATTACCCTCTCCTCTCCAGCCTATGTCAATGGTTCAATGCTCAGGTCGCATACACCAACGTTTTAAACTTGTTCCCGGCCAAAGTTTTCTGAGTGCCAATGGAATTGAATAATATTCAAAAGAATTGTAGGTCTAGGCTCAAGGACAGTTGTCGTGACCCCTTGAACACCCCAGAGGTCTAGAGGTCAAGGTCAACAGAATGCACATAGGTGGTTTTAACATCTGTCCAGGCCATAACTTTCCAAACCTGTAGTGCAGGGATTTCAAACCTAATATTTTCCACACTATTTGTTTCGCCTAACCTAAGGATGTCCATGGACCTTTGAAGCCACGCTCACAATGCACATAGTGGTTTTACCCATTGTCTAGCCATGAGCGGCATATATTGCTACATTGGGTTGCTTCTTGCTTTTGTTATGTTGCTAATCAAGGCAAGGTGGGTCTTCCCTGTCCCTCTGTCTTCAGGCTTTTCTTACTACGCGTTTTGCTGATAAGGAATAAATGCTTAGTGTAATGCGTTGTATATTGACGAATACATCTCATATATGCATATATACTTCCAGAAAGTTATTTAAAACTCATGAGTTAACATTTTTCCTAGACATTCTCACAATGGTTTGCAGATCAAGTTGATATTTAATATGTAGTGTTTTTCAATAACCCTGCGGCGTTGATCGTTTAGAGGAAGGGGGGTGGGCGCTCATTCGTTACATCTAGGGGATTGCACTTTGAATTCTTTGATTCAACAGTTGTCTATTTCTACATGAACGTGACCTTGTCAGCTCATCTTTAAATGCTTTTTGAACCATTGCTTATTTCTTTCCTTTTGTGGTTGGTTCAATTCTAGTGGGACAGAAATGAAGTAACAGTGCTTTCACGGGACTGAGACAAGTTTAAAATCCTCAACACCCAAACAAAAATACTCTATTTTCAAAAGAATTTGGACAGTAAGTGTGTCATTGTAATGTAGCGCATCGGTAAACGCTAGTGGGCTGTAACGCGAGCCTTGGACCAGTTGAAAAAACCAAAATCAATAGAGTTTCCAGTCAGATGTTTCTCGGCTGTATGCTAATTACTGTGGAATAAAATTTAAATTAACTGTGGGGATGTCCAATGTCTTCGTCGAGTAATCCCAGTTTTTCGCTGGTCTCGTCTCCGGGCCGTAATTTCATGGGTATTGATAATTAATGCCGCAATGGCATAATATTTATAAGATTCAAGGACAATTAAAACATGCTTTCTTCTCTGTGCCGGGTTTGGAACGTAAATTCGTGGGTAAGAGTGACCACGAAATCCCGAACCATTTTGTGGGCCCCTGTAACAACAACCGAACAATGATTGACATACCACAGTACTTCCTTAATAGATAATCTCAACATCTAACTATCAAACTGCTGTTATTTTCAAAACAATATTGCTGATGAGTTATTCATGTAAAATTGGGTAAGTCTTCATATACGGTCGACTCTCGATTAACCTCGAACTTCGACTCTATCTCGAAGTGAAGTCCGTCCAGATTTATTTATCGTCCTCTATCAACTATACATAGGATGAAAGATCGAAATTTTACTCTCGATTCTCGAGTGAATTTGGGTCCGCTATAAATAATTTTTTTTCTATATTAAAATGTGTCATATCAAAATATTCTTTCACATAACCCTACGATCATCTCGAGTGGATTTCGATAGGTAGTTTTACCAATACACAAGTGTCTCAATTATTGTCGCGGTTCAGGACTTGCTGGATCTCTCGACGCAGAAGTGGCGTGGCAAACGCAAAATAACAGGTTTAACAAAGGTAACTATTCGCAAATTTCAACCTTGTGCTGCTGCTAGGGTGGACACAGGTAAGGATTTTATGTGTTAATAATTTGGTCAATTTTCATCACTATCAACACTTGAATGATTCTTGTGCTATCATAGGTATGCTTGTGACAGTATAAAATCCGACTACGTTACGAATGCATTGAAGAAAATGTATGCTTGTTTTGCGAGGACCACCTACGTAGAGTAATTTTTGAAAACGATGATTTGTGAGACAATAATGTAAGATATGCTCGACCTATAGACTGTTTAAATTCTGATACGTTTTTTATTCGTTGGTGTAAGGACTCTCTTGCTCTGCTTTATCTTTTTTTTTTTCTTTTTTTTGTATTGTAGCGACATGTGTAACGTTTGTTGAAACTACGTTTTGTAATAATGTTCATATCAGCGCTAAAGACAATAAATAATATTTATTATATTTCTGCACGTAAAGGTTCTTAGTCTTACCTGAAGAAATTAAGAAAACAGGTATCTTAGTATGTCATTTCCGGTTACGGTAAAATTGGATCCGTAATGGTCGGATATTGATTTCCAGATTTTAAGTCGACTTCGATCTCTCGAATCTCAGATCTCCGAGTTTTGCCTGGTCCCTTGAATTGTCGAGTTATCGAGATCACCTGTACATGATGAAGAATTTCACTGGCTTGTAAGTATGTTTTGCCACAGGTATTTCGGAGAGTGGTTTACATTATGTGACACATATATCCTATAGAATTTAAATGTAGATATGCATCAAGCTCAGTCAACAGAGAATTGTTCTGTCAGAGTTCAACCAAATGTGTCGTTTAATAGTGAGGTATATGTCTAACTAAGATCTTTGCTTTGAATTATTCAAAATTACGCTACATGGAATTTCTAACAGACTTAACGCATGGGCCACCATATTCTAGGTTAAGGGAAGAGTTGGGGAAACAGTTTGTGAACTTGTCAGCTGGTCTAAGTTTGTTGGTCTTAATCAAGGTTTGATAAAATTTAATCTGACTTGGATCTTCGAAATGAAGTCTATAAATATCACTCGACTGGACCCACAGCCATGACCGGCCATGGCGTTAATGGCAAACATGCATAGCTTCAATGGCTTTCGATTAATCAAGTAAGTATTCTTACACTTTTAGTTCTTTGCAGAGAATTTTTTGAATGAAAACTCTCTGCAAATTAATAACATAATCACAAATATTTAATACTATTTGGGAATTAACCTAGGGTAATTTAATGCGATGAGTTGATATACACTTTGATTGGAACAATCAGAATAAACCATGTGAATTCAAAAGCTGGTGTCCACAATAGGCAATTGGTTTTTATTAAGGAGTGTAAGAATTAAGTATTATATATGAAAATTTCCTTGTCTTTTCAGTGTTGTCGGCTGAGAAGTTTTATGGTGTTTGGGATGTTTATTATAGATACTCTTTTACCATTTTAGGTTAGTATGATCAACTCACCCTTTGATCAATTTGTGGTTTGTTGGTCATCGTAACTAAACTCGATAAAGACCCATGCCTGACAGAACGGTTATTTTAATGGACATCAAACTTATTGCATTAGTGTCAGATGCAAAGGTCATGTGCCTAAATCCCTATTGATTTCATCATGTCAGACGAGGTACACTAGTTTTTACCATGGAATATATACCTAGTATGCAGTAGTAAACAGTCTCTGAACGTTCTACTTTACACACGCACGTGACCCGCATTGGATGATATAGACATAGGAGAACGCGGTGAACAATCTGAATGAAAATGACTGAAACGCAACGGAAAGAATGGTAAAGTAGAACGATTTTAGGGCTGTATTGTATGTGAATTGATTGATCAAAAGATTTAAAGAGAAAGGTTTGGTTGATTATATGTGTCTGTTAAACTGTAAGCGGTCGGTGGCTATTGGTTAGTCGGGCTGACGTCTCTCGCCGAGATGGTTTGAGTTTCGAATCCTGGCCGTGGCACGGGAACCGTACGTTTGTGTCCTTGGGAAGGCACTTTACACGAATTGTTCCTGCAGTCCAGCCTCAAGTGTTAAAGGGGTACTGCTATAAGTGAAAAGATATTTAGCTCGAAATGTTACGTGTCCTAGCGCTAGTAATGCAAAGCTTGCAACTGAGCAGGTATCCTGGTTGTTAAGTCTGCCGGGGTACTAAATGCATTGTAAAGCGGCTTTGGACACTTAAGTGGATAAGCGCTATCATAATCCAATCATTCTTATTATTTTCAAATACTTTAGTCGCGAATACTTTTATTTCAACAATTTAGCAGTCACAAATTGGCTTTGCGGTGACTATTTTTTTTTGCGATGGAGATATTTTTGCCGGTTCCAAAGGGATGCTTACTCCTTAGGTACCTGATCCCCACCTTGGTGTATCCGCGGGTCGTGTTTTGCCCAAACTCATTGGTTTTTTATTTCTAATTGGGACTTATAGTATTTGATGTTTATATTTAAAAACAAAATGTACAGTGAGCCGTCGTTAATTCGGACACTTTGGTTCAGCAACATGTTCCGGATAAATGAGCGTTCCGGATAACTGAAATCGCATATTCTTTGATCATTAGCATAGAAGTATATCAATAATGTTGTTATTTTTATTGATTGGGTCTAACTATCGTCGAAATTAAACTCACGTTTCATTTATACTGTATTCATTATAACTGTTTTGTTAGCTTTAATCAGGGATAGTTTCTCACATGTAACTATATATGCAGGGTACTTAAAATAGGCCACATCACTCATCTTAAATTAAATTTAGAAAAAAACCCTATAATACTGAGAAAAGTAATACTTTTTTTTATCAGTATTCTATAGGGTTTTTTATATTATTTTAAAAATTAAGATGGAGTGATTGGCCTATGATTAAGGAAAGCACTAATCAGGGGTTCAATCGTAATAACAATTTATCCAAATTCCTTGTCCAGTTTATAATACGTCGGTTATTATATTTTTTTTCCCTCACAACTAATGGCAGGTATTTTTACTCGTACTCCTCTTTTGTTAGCGTGTTGGCCATCGCTCGGAGAAGGATTTGCGATTAGTTGATACCAATTTTCATTTTAGCACGATTTTATATTTTCATATTATTTTAAAAAATTGGTCCAAGACCATTAGGGTTCTGAAGCAGCGTTAACTCCACTTGTAATTATATAATAATGTACCTCTCACCAGCTTTGATCTACCAACGCGCCTAACTCTATTCCGAGGTGGAATACCTTGGCTACACCTCGGAACGAGTGTCTATTTTGCGGAATGCAAATAGATAATTTTGTAGGGACTTAGTCTTAAGACAGATCGTACAAAAATACGCCGCAAAAAATTACAAGCATGTGTCCTTTTCCTCGCCTTAATATCGCGGGAATGTCTCAACCATATGCTCCTCTCGAGTAGTAATGTTTCAGGTTCTCTCTTCCTTCACGAACACGAATAAAATCCTCTCTTGTCGTCGGTAATGTTCTCTTCCTCATCATTCAAATCATCCTGGGTACTAAGGGCGGGTAATTGTGCTCTCTCTCTCTCTTCATCTCTCTCTCTCTCTTCTTCTTCTTCTCTCCTCTCTCCTTGGTAGAATTATTTGTTATTTCTTTTCTCTCTCCTCTACAACACAAAAGAAAAACAAATCTACGTTCCGTTGGAAATATGTTTCATTACTTTTATTCTCTTCATTAATAATCAAAAATCCTCTCTCTCATGCCAGACAAAACCTGTGCTCTCTCTCTCCTCTCTCGTCTCTCTCTCTCTCCTCTCTCTCATCTCCCTCTCTCTTCTCTCAGTTTTCTCTCCCGGTAGAATGTTTCATACTATCTCCTCTTCATTTTCTGCACAAACACAAAAGAAAAACAATCCTACTCTTCCGTTGGTAAATGTTCTTCTCTCATAATCAAATTCCTCTCCGCTCGCAGTACAAATTGCTCCTCATATCTCTCTCTCCGTCTCCCTCTCTCTCTCCTCCTCTTTTCTCTCCTCTCTCTCTCTCTCTCTCGTCTCTCTCTCTCTCTTCTCTCTCTCTCTTCTATTTTGATAAGAGTGGGCAAATCCCTCGAACAGGCAGGTGCAATAAACCGACGGTCTCCTTAAACACTAGGAGCAGCGGATATTGTTTACAGGTATTTTACTCGCTTTAAATTAGCAGGGCCCGTCGATGAATGGTTATGTTTTCTTTGGCAATTTACGTCTTGCTAAATCGTCCCGAGCAGACTTTGAAGAAAAAAAATCGTCCGGATTAACGGGTACATTTTTACCATGCAATTTAACGCGCTTGGTAGTAAAACGACCGTCCGGATCCGGAACGCGAATTTCCGGATTAATGATCAAATTAATGTGTAATAATTCCGTTCCCAAGAAAAATCGTCTCCGGAAAGGGTGAAGCGTCCGGATTATGGCGTCCGGATAAACGAGGCCACTGTTGTATATATTTTTATTAAGATAACAGTTTTCCTTCTGCTACAAATAGTGATATGTCCGCATAAATTCAGATTTACATTATCAGTGGCACTCAGGTACTGGTATCGGTTACAGATATATAAGTCTCTGAATTAAAAAAATGTTTGATGACAGTCATTTTATAATCACTTATTTGCCTTATATTATTAAATGTTTGATGTTTATAATTCCTTTCAGGTTGGTACTGTTAGGAATGGGCTTGAGTTGGTTATATTATTGAATGTTTATATTTTCTTTCAGGTTGGTACTGTTAGGAATGGGCTTGAGTTGGTTGTTGTTCAGTACAGCTGTTATAGGCCTGCTTCCAGATATAGCGTGAGTAGGAGTGTTAAATGAATGATACATAAATTAATTGTTATGTTCACTTCATGTATACCAATTAATGACATAAACAAGTTGCTTATGGCCAAATGCTGTATGATAACTCTAACTCAGTGCCGTTTTGTCAAGGTTGAGCTTTATACTGAAAAATGAAAATTTTTGTCTGAATTTTAACTCTGCAGTAGAAAGACATTGAAACCTTGTATGTAGCACAAAGGTTACTACCAGTCATTCTTGCTTTGTGACCAGGAGGTCTCAGCTTCAGTCTTCTGTGGCTGTGTCCAGCCTAAGGGGTTTTGTCCAGTCTGTGTGACTGTTCCTTCACCAGATACACCTGGCGTAAGAATTGAAAGGCCATTGGACTTTCTTAAGAACTGAGGTTCCATCTCATGGTAGACCTTGGAATAATGAGCAACCTTAGTGCTCTGCATGTGTCAAAGTTTGAAACCTCAACTGCAGCTGCTGATGTTTCAAAGAGTATCCAATGGAATATAAAACATTCTCCAATGGGATATAAAAGATTAACAGGAAAAGC
>CAJDSM010095554.1:11917-25279 GCA_903981925.1 Ostrea lurida
CATGTACTACCCAGTCTGTAATGGATTAAAAATGATTCTGGATCTAGTCTGGAAGCGATGCTCCTATCAACAAGCTAAGTAAATTCACCATTTACTAGTACTGTGGCAATCCATTTTAATTGCGGGGGGCCAATGTTCGTGGGTAACCAAATTTTGCTGGGTTCGTGGGGACTAATTTCAGTGCTAGTTATAAAATAATGGCGAATGGTATATAATATGTAGTAAGAATTAAAAGGAATACCACCATGTTCATGGGACTTAAATACGTGAGTAAGGGTGACCCACGAAATTGATCCCCTACATACAAGATGATTCAACCCAGTAAGTCTTAATTATCCATATTATACATCATAAAATTTATTTGAAAACTTTTAAGAGATTTATATTCAGAATCTACTTCAACCGCCCAAGTGCCTTGGAAAATATAATACTATGAAAGAATGTTTTCATTATATTAAAGGGAAAAAATGATGCATAATATTTGTATGTACTAATTAAAAATGTGGCACCCGCCACAGATGTGAATTGATTTGAAATATAGTGGAGGTGATGGTTCTGTGTCCACAGGGTATGAATTTGTGATTGGAGGTTATTGAAAATTTGCAGGAATATACGTTGCGCAACAAGCAGATAAAGCGGGAGCTCTGCAAGCAAGTGTGTTGTTAGAAGTTTGGAAATGTCAACGGGACAAGTGTATTGTTAGTGAAGAGAGTTTATATCTTATCGGAACTTTCATATGTCAGACTTGGGATTATATATTGAATTCTGTTTCATCCGATCACTCTTGGATTTACCATGGTGTTTCTATTATTACCTGTATAATGTGAGCTAGGTATCTAATCCACGTTTGGATGGTAAGGAATCTCATTTGCGTTGAACTTTTAAGGACTTAAAATCTCTATAGTAGATTAAAAGAGTTTTGATTTTGTTATGCTGATTCTTTGATTTTGAGTGAATCTCACTTCAAGAAATCATATGTGTGTTCATCATATTTGGTGGAGAGAACTGGGGATTCATAAAGCTTCTCTCGACCTCGAATATACGTCCCTATGATTCATACCATTTTGATAGAGTTGGATAATGATAAGTATGTCAGTTGCTTCAGGACTTTGCTCCAGCTTGATTGCCCATTCTGTCTTCCTTTCATGTAGTTGCAAATATTTAACACTCTTCCACTAAATTTTCCAATTGGTTTTGGATTGTAAACGTGCTTATGATTTTTTTGAGGATTGTAAACGGGTGCATTTATGTATTTTTTTTTTATGTACGCATCAGTTAAATATCTGTGTATATTTTTCCTTTATCCTTAGTAGCACAACCTGAGCTCAGCTACATAGATTTAGCTTTTCAGCTGATCTTGCACAACATATTAATGTGTACACCATGCACACACTTGTGGTAACAATCTACAAGTAATATCATGTATAAATTCGTTTGTTGATATTATTATACAGAATATGAACCCGCTAAGGAATGTTGTAAAGCCCCATCCACACCAGCACACGACCTTACTATGATTCTTGATTTTGCCAAATCATGACAGGTCGTAGGTGGTCGTGTGAGCTTGAAGGTTGTGGTATAAATGGATTTGTGGGACCACGACCGCAGCTTCGTAAAATTTTGAAACATGGCTCATCATTTGTAGCGGGTCGTGACGTGAAAAAGAGGTACTGGGCACGCATAGTGAGGTCGGTGGGGAAAGACTGCGCAGGCGGCGGGGTATTGTCGTATTTGATGAACGTTTGGTTGAAGGGCATACTAACATGTCCCTAATTTATTTGTCGACCACACTAACTCTGCTTGGACTATGCTCTCTGATCTGCGATGTTCACGAATACCTGATTACATTTAGGCCGTGAGCTTCTATGATCAGACAACCACGCATCCTCTCTGATCTCACTTAGCAGCGCCTCTTACGTGACGGATTACTTTACTAAGGCCCAGTTACAGCGAGCTTACGAAAACCTCAAGCTGTCATATCAAAAATAATGTATATTAAATTTTGGATTATCGAGGACAATCACCCGTAGAAAGAGTGAGCAAGATGACTTTGAATATCACAAATTTTCATTCAATTGTCCCACAAGAACAAGGCTGTCGCAAGCAAGGTTGAATATGATAATTGGGTCTGAGGAATTCCTTCAAACCCGTAAGATTCGAAGTCTCTAGACATCTTGCAAATTGTCGTACGACAGTCGCAATGTACGTATCCCCAATCGTATTCTACTATCGTTTTCTGAGCCAGCCTATCTGGTATTGATGATGATATATTCAGCCTATAATCGCAGAACTCGATTTGCAGAGATGGATGAGAATGTGAGCAAACATTGCCCCGGCAATGATCAATTTATTTGCTTATTCATTCGCATTTTGAATTTCAGAAACATGTACAAATCCAGTGTGGCTGAGCCTCTCAGGACTTTCAACAAGTAACTACTCTTTGTATCAGAATGATGTCGAGCATCAATAATATGTTTGAGATTAGTATAGAGCGACAAAGAGAACATCGGAAAATCGTGTTTGTCGAAAACCATCGGATCACACACTCCAGACCTACACATTTATGAGAAGGACATGGTGCGAACCTCAGACAGAAAAGAAGGTATTGTCAGCAAGTATCATCGCTGCTTGCCAATCGAATCGCAGTCAATAGTCAATTCTAGCACTTTCATTGAGCCAAACCGCGGCTGCTTTCTACTACGGATAACACTTCCTTTCCAAGCGAACTTGCACGAGACCATTTATGTACCACGACATCAATACTGAATAACCCCAATACGTTATGGATCTATATTCGCGGACCGTTCTACATTCTCCCTATTGTGCTAAGCATCATACGGACTCGAACCTGTTCGTTCTCTGACCAGCCCTGTGAACCGGTCAATCTGTTCTACAATTCTCTCGCAATTTCGTGGCGTGTAGCACATGGTATTTGCACCTATAATTTACAGAAACTCACGCGTCAAGTTCGAGAGTTTAGCTTATGACTATTGGACAGCATGTAAGTCAAAAAAGAAGTAAACTTCTTTTTATAACAGATAGAGGAATCAAAAAAGGACCATCTCTCGGGATTCATTAACACCTTAGCTAGGTTTAACGCCGTACGAGTAAAATGATAGTTGGTCCACGACGTCCAAGGAAATAAGATTTACCCATGGAGTGACCGTGAAATGGTCTTGGTTATATTAGTGATCGTCTTTCCATACAATGTAAAAATATTCTCGAGCTGGATAGGCGCGTGATTAAAACAATTTTAGACTACAATTTCAAATCAATAACTTAGGCTTTAATTCTTAAGCAGGGGCAAGATGCCTTGTGTCGAATACGAATAAGCGTAGTATACGATCTCATGACGTATTAGTCAATGATTACTGTCACCAACACCGAACCACAATTTTTAATATGAAAATCACCACAGATCTCCTACCCTACAGAGAAATCTTTAGATCGTTGAATTAGGTTAGATGGAGAGCAACGAATAAATGAAGTATATTACCCTGTTCAAGAACGAGCAGTGGAAAAAAAGAAAGAATCGAGTGGAGGAACCCAAAAGAAAAAAAAAAGCAATCCGGGGGTGACGTATTCTTAACCGTTCGGGGTTATCCGGTCGTACCTGACACGTATTACTATAGATTGGCGCTGCCAATTATTCCTCTCTTTTGTTGGAAGGGAGGTGGCACTCACTACTTGCAAAGAAGGAGTTTTTCAGAAGTTCGGGCACCCAACAATGCTTTTGAACTTCTCAGTGGAGAGTTCATCAAACGTTCTATTGAAAAATGGTGGTACGGAGTATAACACAGGGACTATGTTCGTAGATAAATGAGAATTAACATTTACGTAGTGAGCGAGATATCTGCCTATTGTTCATGTGACACCTTTTCTTAGCTGAGGTATTTGTTTGGAAGCTGTGTGTTTCACCCCTTCATTTAGAACATAGCTGTGAGAATAGACTCTATATGTTGCAGGGTGAGAGAAAGCCCAGAAGATTCTTGGCCTGATTTTAAAATCGATCCCGAGTGCTCTGGAATAGTATTGAGGGAACGCTCTCTATGCACAAGAGAATTTTAGCGATGGAGGACAACAATGATTATGTTTCTCTCCGATGGTCATTGTTAATTGAGAAGCCTAATCAGTGGGCTGACAGGCCTTATGGTGATTGTTATCGTGCGGATCCAATTCGAACATGAATGATTTAATTTTGATCAGATGGTGAGGAGATGAGCTAGATTGAAATTAAGGATAGTTCATTGTGAGAGTGAAAGATGAGGCAGTGCTCTCATTAAATGAACATGTGTGTTTCGGTAGTACCAGGATATATTTTTTTGTGGCGACATGTGCGTAAGTGGTATATACTGTTTGACACTCCCATTACCAGCGCACTGTATCCAGAGTTCTTCCTGCATTCACAAAATAACCTCAAGGTATGTATATCACTGCAGGTGTGAAAATGGAAAATTAGAAGCTTTGCATTTAATAAGAAAAGCTAAACAAACATTGATACAAAATGGTGTACAGCAAGAGTGAGTGAGAAGAGACGTTAGCCAAAGGTATTAACTCACTGTAGGTACTGGGTACGAGAGCACAAGCGCTAGAGTACAGAAGAGAGAAAAACAAATTGAGACGAGATAGAGAGAGAGAGACGGACAGAGCAATGTCCTGAGAAAAATCTGCGCGAGAAAAGTTCAACAAGAAGTGGACCTCGTCGCGCCGCTCCTTATATCAACGGAAGAGAGTGGAGAGAGAGACTTCGTAAGACCTAACTCTGAGAAGTCCAGGAGATAGCCTAGGCTAGCACGAGACGATAACCGTTATCGCATAAGCCCAGAGAGATAAATAGCGATCAATAATTGTTGCCTGGTCCTTCCTAAATTCGACCCTTGAACCCCCCCCCCTGAGCAAAGATACCATTTCCCATGCGTACACACCCTAATTTATCTCCCAATTCTGCCTTTTGAAGTAGTTATTTAGTCTGAAAAACACAGCAAATACCCTTTGGACACCCCATATCAGTCCTTTAAACACACCATAGTACCCATCCTATGAGTACTTTTGTAGCCCTGGCACTTATAATTGTTATGCAGAAACACAGCGTCTTACGTTCTATCGCTATCAATTTGTTTGTATCCAACATTTGCATCACTGCATACCACGCCTGATATCGTTGTTAATTGCTCCCATAACTTTGTGGGACTTAAAATCAACATTTGAAACAAAAAGGCTACAATGTACGCTAAGAAGTGCCCTTGTTCCTCCACATTGTTAAGTTGGTAGTGCAGTAATCTTGCAAAGTTGCGTACTCGTTTTTAATAGAAATATTACAACAACTGAACAAATCATAATAGTGAGTTTTGGCCTCCTATCAACAATAGACCTAGGCTAATTTGAAGATATCAAGTGTTGGAAAGGAGATTACAACATTGAAGGTATGGAAATAGTATCGGTATAGCACTTTTACATGACGTCAGATGTATCGAATAAGAAGATTCTTCTCAGAATCTAACAAATTTTACTGACGCAGTATGAATTCACAAATAAAGTTTTCCATTTTTTAAAACAAATAAGATATTATAAAGTTTATTATTAATTTCCATTTGAATAACAATTAGAAAACATCCAAACCTAGAAAGATAAAAAATTATTCGAGTATGAAAATAGTATCATATAAGATGGCTTTCGAACAATAATAAAATAAACAAATGAAAACAAATTTTAATTAATTTGCAAGTTTGCCACGTTTGTTTTTCCGAACTTCGGGACTAACGTAAATCAAATTGGAGTTTGACTATGTATAATTTACTTTGTTCCGAACACAAGTTAATGTTGGGCTTAGCTTTGAAACGCAGGGGGCTCCTAGACAACCCTCTGACAAGCATGGGAAAACAGGCAAAATCATAAATAACCACAATGTCTCGCTCCAATGGGTGGAAAAGAGGCAAATGACAACGTTCCCAATCAACATCTATTAAACGTTTAAAAATATATATACGAATGCCAGTACATTACACTAACAGGTGAAATATTTGCTAACTCATGTGTGGTGTTTGTACTAATGATTTTTTCTATATATCGTGAAATTCTCTAGGCTGTACCAAATTTAAAAAATCAGGCAATGAAATTACTTATACTGATTCTCTAAAAAACACCTTGCTCATCCCCAAGGTCTGGTTTATTAGTTAAGTAGTGACATTTAATTTTCAATGAAATCAGTAATTTTATTGTTTTATTTAATTCCGTTAAAAATGCCTAGGTGTGTGTTTGTTGTGCAATTTATAGTATGATAACTATAATATTTCTAAGTACTTAGCCTTGCTACAAATACCTAGAGGGAAGTAGCGGTTCATGGATATCAAGTCATTAGGTAATAGTAAATGTTAACTAGTCAACAATAAATGTCACACTCGATATAACCATAAACTCGAAGTATCTGACAACAAATGTGACCATTTACGCACACATGATGATCACTCTAATTACACGACAAAAATAGGTTCTAGTGCAAAAATAAAAACAAAAATAAATTAATTAATCCAATGTTATCTAAAATTATACTCTTATATTTCTATGTAATATAAAATAACATCAAATTTGATCAACAGTTTTTACTCATTTCAATCATTAAAAACAGTTCATATAATTTACATATATTTAAACCACTGTAAAGTAAGGTTCTTGTATTCATTCCTCCTTAACCAATACTTTGGTTGATCGGTACATTTTGCAGTTATAAGAGCAACATATTCAATCTAAAAATACTATAATAAGCCTTTTTTTATTAGTGGGATTAAACAGTATAAGTAAGTTAAACTTTTATAATCACAGATTAAATTTGTTCCTCCCCCTTGTTAGAATTTATGAAAAATATATGATATTAGAGCTTAGATTTGGATACATCATTAAGCATTTTGATTCTGATAAAGAGCCATATTACCTGCTGGTGAGGAATCATGTTGAAATGAATCTTAAGAGCTCAAGTGATCTACTGTTGGAAACGAGTTTCGACATTGATAGAACGAGATTTGGCCTATTTTTTTACCCTGTCGTGACACTTCAAAATCACTCTCTCCATGGATGACGGTCTGATGCAATATACAGTCACTCGCTATATGTGGAATAGTCAACTAATCGTAATTACAAAGGCCAGCATGAATCTATCGCAAATCTAATCTGTCAATTCCTAGGCTTAACACCTATAAGGATCTCCACCTCTGGTAGACAATAATCCACGACGGGGTCCGTAGTATTGCCCAACTCTTGGAGTTTTTATATCTATTTAGCAGTGTACTAAATATCTATTTTGATGTTTTATAATTTAAAAAAAAAATGTACAGGGAGTGCCTCGTCATCCGGAATAGCTTTGCGGTTTCCCAGCAAATCGTTACCGGATAGAATGAATGCGTCCGGCCATACACTTGAATCGCTATTAGATTTAATTAGATCTTACATCAGATGATTACACACAGAATATGTTTATGTTGATTGATTTTATAAATAAAGTGTAATTTTAAAACATCAACGTTTTCCGACTTACACTGTATTCATTTACTTTGTTAGATGAGCATCATGTTTTATAACATGTGTTACTGATGACATGCAATTCTTAAAACATAGGCGACTCCCAACATCCCTATAATTTTTAAAAATTTAAAAAAATGAAACCCCTAATATTATTACGTGGAAAAAAGTAATACTTTTTTCGAGGTGATATAGGGTGTTTTTTTGTTTATTTTTTTTAAAAACTTTAGAAGACTGGGAGAGTAGTGCCTATGATCTTAACCGAGCACTTTACAATAACGTTATGGTTAAAAAGTAAGCAAACTTATCCAAATTCATGGTCCAGTTATACGTCAGGTTTATTCTTTTTCCGCACCACACTGGCTTCAAGGCAATTTTCACTCAGTCTCCCTCGTATGTTAACGGATGCAAATTGGTGGCCATGATCCTAATGGTAGTCAAGGGCCTGCATTAGTTTGACAATTTCATCCTCAATGTGCAAACGAGAGGTGTGTATATTTTCATTATTGTTTAATTGGTCCAAGACCATTATTCTTTGAACGGAGCACACGCGCTAGAAGAGTCAATCACAGCCACTTAGTTGTCACTAACTCAATAAACTCTCTCGCTATCTGAAGAAATTTGTATACTAAAATAGCACTAACACGCCGACCACTAAATATATAACGACGGCTTGGAAATATCTCTTGAGCTTATCCTCTCTCCATAGATATCGGAATAGACTGAAAGGCGATAAGTGATTCAGTAACATATGGAAGCATGTATAGATATATATAGTAATAGGACTTACTGTACTCGTGACTCGCCAAAGAGTATCCATAAAAATCTAATAAGATCCGCACTCAAAAATTACAAGAATACATGTCCTTTCTCTCACTCGCCTATTTTTTAGGTAATAGCAAATGTCATATCTCTCTCTTATCTTCGCTGGCCTAGCAAATAAATGTTTTCGTTCCTCTTCTCCCTCACAACCATCAGAAATAAAACAAGTCCTCTCTTTCTGTCCCGGATAAAATTGTTCTCTTTCTACCTTCATTGAAACGTTCTAGATACAACAAATTCCTGATTCTAATGTTACTGTGAGAGGTTCAATAATGCTGAGCTTACTCTCTGCTCTACTCTCTCTCTACTACACGTCGTACACTCATCTCTCTCTCTCGCTTCTAACCTCTCCGTGTTAAAATTAGAATACATAATGTTTTGTTTCTTAGCACTTAGTTCTTGGAGTTTATTTTTAATTATCTTTCTCTAACTCTTACTCCTCATACCTACGAGTCTAAGACCACTCATTTAAATAGTGAGTAGACCAGACAATACCGTCTCTTTTCCGTTAGGTTAAATATGTTCTTTCTCTTCTGGCAGTTTAAATTCATAAAAATCACAGATTCGCTTCCTCTCTCGCCAAAGTATAACACTCTGTGTCTTCTCTCTCTACTACTTGCCTAACTCTCTTCTACTACTCTCATCGTTCCTACTTCTCTACTTACTTCTCTACCTTGTGTGTTCTCCTAGTTCATAATTTCGTCACTAACTCCCTCCGGGTGGACATAGCGTTGGCCCTAAATGTAGCTTTGTTAATCCTCTCATCCTCCTCCACAATTACGATACAAGGAAGACACGATCAGTCCGTGCTCTTAATACTTACCCATTGGAGTAGAAATTTTGTGTGTGCTTGTTACTCATCTGCATAGTCCAAACCAAAGATTGTTCCTCTAACGCGTTTGACACGATACAACTGTGTGCTCTCTCTCTTCCTCCTCTCTCATCTACTCTCTCTCTTCTCTCTCCTACTACGTCTCATTCCTCTCTCTACTCTCTCTCTCTCTCTCTGCTCTCGTTCTAATCTCTCCTTACATTCGTGAGTTTGATACTCGACGTGCCAACCCTGAACTTAGCCGCCATAAGCGGCAGGTGCAATCCCAATACAATCAATTGCCGCTTGCGTCTCACTTATACACAGCCATAAGACTAGCGAGTATTTGTACATGGCTTTATAATATATATCGTCGTAATAAATAACAGTTTAATTGATTGGCCCATCGATCTTTTAATGTGTTTCTTCTTTTGCGTTGTCTACGTCTTCTTTTCCTCAAACATAAAAATTCTGTGCTCAATGAATAGCACAGTACCTCTTGTACAACAATAAGCAAAAAAAGATAGTCAAGTTCCGGCTCAAAATTCCGCTAGATTAACACGGCTACAATTTCTCTAATGCAGTTTTAGCGTTATGTAGTAAATGTCGGGATGTTCAACGTAGGCGCGGTAGCATCCATTACTTACCTACCCGCTTGGTAACTGTCGGCAAGAATTTATCGGCCTATTAATATAGCGCAAATTAATTTGTGTTAATAATTCCGTTGCCCAAGAAAAATCGCTCCGGATAGGATGAAGACGTGGGTACCGGTCTGAATCTAATCGCCGTCCGCGAATGATAAATATTCGACGCCGAGTCTCTCCATCTTCTCTTTTTATAGACTCATTGTATAAATATATTTTTTATTATGGATACAGTTTATACCTTATACGGGCTAACAGGTATTCTCAGAACACATCAGCTGCATGTGTATTGTGTATAAGTCCAAAGAGATTTCAAATATCGGGCATTTATAATTTATTCCAAGGTAGCCATTACTCCAATCTAGGGTATAAAGGAGATATCGGTTATGACAGAAAAATAGATTGGAATAAGAAGGTTTCTCGGACAAATAATTAATAAAACAATTGTTTTGAATATGATCTCATGATCCCATCTCTCTTATTATCACTATCTCTATTTGCACTATTATATTTTTACCTTTCATATGACTTGAAAGTGTAATATGTGAGTCGCACGTCTTCGAGATATATAACTAATATTATCCTTTCAGAGATGTGTATATAGGCGGCTATTCCCTTTGTGTTTAAAACGAGTGCATACTAGACATTGATGGTGAACAGGATTTATATTGACATAAGGCAGTTGGCAATGAATTATATATTTTAGATCGTGAAAGTGGATATTTATGATTTTCCTTCAGCCTCCGTTGCTCACTTGGTACTGTTAAAGGAGATGGGGTCTTGAGTTGTTGTTGCTTCCCTCAGAAGTAACGGCTGTTATAAGGGCCTGCTTCCTCCAGATTATAGCGTAGTATAGTAGGTTAGTGTTAGAAATGAAATGAGTGTTAGTCACTTTAAAAACTTGTAATATGTTGTGGTCCTAAAGATTTGAAGCTTCACTTCCATTTGCTGTTAGGACTTATCTCCCAATTTATAATGACAACTCAATACAGAGTTGCTTATGGGCCAAATGCTGTATGGATTAATCTAACTGGCCAAAAGTGCGTTATTGCCAAGGGTTGAATTGTATAATACTGAAAAATGCAAAATTTTTGTCTGAGATTTTAAAGGCTCTTGCAGTAGAAAGACTATTAGAAAGCTCGTCATGTCAGCAACAAAGTCTACTACCAGTCCATTTCTTGGGCTTTGTGGACAGGATGTCCTCCGCTTCCAGTCTCTCTGTGGCCTGTGTCCAGCCCTAAAAGGGAGTTTGTGTCCAGTCTGGCGGGCGTGGTAAGATTTCAAGTGTCCTGGTTGACTGTTCACCATTCAGCCCCAGATACAAACATAGGCTCTGTTTAAGAATTGATAGAGCCAAATTGGACTTTCTTAAGAATTGAGGTTCTCCATCTCCATTGGTAAGAGGTGATGACCTTGGCGAATCTCAGAATATTGAGCAGCAACCTAGTACGGTTAGCTCTTTGTACTGTGTCAAAAAATGTTGAACCCTCAACTAGCCCAGTGTAGAAAGTGGCATGTTTCCCTGACTGGGCAATTAATGGTATATTTATGACAATCCAATGGAAATAGTGAAAGCAGATTTCTATTCCTAAGGATTTTATATGGGGTTATTGTAATCAAGAGCTACATGACCCACACTGAATAGGTAAAAACATTCTTCGACTGGATATATAGAAGAAGTATCCCATGGGATGATAAACAGATGACCTCCGAGTGTGGAGGGTCAAAAGAATTAATTACACAGGAAAAAGAAAAAAAATTGCATGGATATATCCCTGACCGAAGGGTCATTTTTTAACCGGTGTCTAGACATTTTAACAACTGGTCAAGGTTCTACAGGAGAGTCAGGGCCAGTACTCCATAGAACGGTGATGCGTGTTAAATGTGCAAACACCTGGACACTTCCAGTTAACAAGGAAATTAGTAATTTAATCGTAAAGTCCCCACCTTTGGATGTAATGCAGGGCCGATTTGTAGAGGTGATGTATGAGAATGTGGTATTTCAGATATGCTGTATATGCCCAGTCAGTTTGGTTAAGCCCTGCAAGAGTATTAGTTGTAGATTTCCTAGATACTTCTCAGTACATGGTAAATAGAAATCATATTACTGACTAAAACATGTGTTAAAACGAGAAAGAGGTCAAAACCATCATAATCTATGATACAAACCGGTCACGGTGGCTCAGTTGTAGAGCTCTCGCCTCATGATTGGAAGGTTGTGAGTTCGAGCCCAATGCTCGGAACAGCTGCATCAAACGTAAGACGTTAAGATAGGTAGTGATTGCTCTTCGCCAAGAGCTTGGCATTTAGAATGAAGAATCAGCGGTCTTTCAGATATGATTCTTAAAACAGAGGTCCATGTGGCAGCATGTGTGGCATGCAAAGAATCCTCACTGCTAAAAGCTATAAGTGCTAATCTTTGGTCTAAATTTGCAGCCCTTCACCGACAACGGTGACATCTCGATATGAGTGAAATATTCTCAACGGGACGAAAAACAAACAAATAATCTTATGTTNTTGTTCTAAAAGTACACACAGTACATGTATATGGTATTTACCATGTGTACAAACATTTTCACAGCATTTGCCTAGTATTTATAAATGTTGACATAGAATATGACCTTTACTTTTACATGTATTGATTACATCATAGTGATGTGTGTGGTAGTTATACTGTGTATTTATTTTTCAGGTTAAGAAGACAATTAAATAAGTACGCCTCGTTAGTCTGTCACCGAATCCTGTGTAGAGCCTGTTCTGCTGTTGTCACATATCATGGCAGGTAAAGTCCTAGGGACTCTGCAGGTTTAGATTACTGAGACTCTTATAGAAACAAACCTTGAAGTAGTAGGATGAGACCGCAAAAACCAATGCCCCGTGTCACAGCAGGTGTGACATGACAAAGATCCCTCCCTACTCAAAGGCCATAACCGCTGAGCATAGGCCAAAATTTGCAGCCCTTCACCGGCAATGGTGACATCTCCATTTGAGTGAAAAATTCTCAAGCTGGACGTAAAACAATAAACAATCAATCAAGTATTTTTGAAGTACAGTGATAGAGATACGCAAAGGGCTTAATACCATATAAGTAGAATATTTTATAGTGAGACGTAAATTTAGCGGGTTTTTTTTTTTTTAAATAAAAAGTGGTATTTTGTTTTATCGAGAAATAATTTTAGCAATTACGTTCATTACAATTCAAATTAAGCAAAGGAACTCCACAAATTTTAATATTCAAGCATAATTTCTTCAGTTGAAATATGCTTTAATTCATTTCTAGTAATTGTATCTAGACTGACAGATAAATAGTAACCAAACTATCTACCTACCTAGCCATCTATGGTTTCTTAAATATTTCAAAGGGAGGATTTGTCATAGATATGGATCGTGCTTTCAACAAAGCAAATTCAGAATCCACTAATAAACAACTGAACGCTGTAGACATCAAATAGAGAACAAAATGTCCTGATCTTCATGTCAAAATCGTTTCGAGATTTAATACAATGAATTTTTTAAGACCCTGCATTGATTTCACTTTGTCCATCAGGGTGTAGGACAGAAAGTCACAGGAAA
>CAJDSM010095556.1:0-28351 GCA_903981925.1 Ostrea lurida
CCATTACACATACTGCTTTTAGTATTCCATGAGCTCATCACTGTAGGGACAAGGCACAAGTGGTATAAAGCTTGGGGGATTTCTTTAAAAAAGAAAGTCAATTAGATATATACATGTAATTCAAGAATTTTTACAATTAGATGCACGTAAGTGGAAAATCTTAGGGATTGAAAAAAAAAAAAGAACTTCAAGGAAAAAATTTCCGAATTGTATATACTATAATAAAAATATGAAGTGTTTTTATAAAAGGTTCATTAAATTGTAAATATTTATTGTGTAAACTCTCCCCTAAAGCACATAAATTGAGAACATCAAACTTAATACATTATATATCACACTGTATTGAAAATACTCTGTTTTTTAAGATGAGTAAAATTGTAACCTTGTGTGTTTTCCCCCACAAGAAATTGCATTGAAAAGTGACAGGCATATGTTAATTAATGACACATTCGTGATGAATTTGAGTAAACATGACCCTCACCTGTATCAGCAAACATCTTGTAATGGTGTCTCTCTATATGTTACAAGAATATAAACATCACCTCACCTGTAAGTTCCAGCAAACATTGTAATGGTGTCTCTCTATATGTACAGAATATAAACATCACCCTCACCTGTAGTCAGCAAACATTGTAATGTGCTCTATATCCTGGAACTCTCCAAAATCTTTCCCTTACAAACATGAGCAAATGTCCGCCACCAAAGATCTGCGCTCTTTGTAAATGGACACTGAATCATTAATAAATTAAATCACAACATACCAATTAATAATCATACAAAAACTTGGCATGTTCCATACGTACAGACGGATATCAAGAGACAATGCTGTGTTTATCCAATTTACAAGAGAATGGTAATTGCAAATTTCAATTAAACATGGATAATCAGAATCTCGCTAAAGATGACCTACAACCATAGAATACTCTCTATCAACTATAGTCTATAAAATGTCTTATCTACCTCTTTTCCTTGGTATCCCATATAAAACAGGTTATCTACCTCTCTTTCCTGGGTACTCACAATATAAAACATATCTACCTCTCTTCCTTGGTACCGGCCTCGTCTCTTGTAGAGGGATTCCTGACAACCAGGTGCATCAGTGACTGTGCGCTTTTATTGCTGCTTTGATGCAGTTTGAAAATTTCCATCGTATTTCTATCAATAGAATATGTTTTGTCATTCATATTAACAGTTAATGTATCAACGCAAACTAAATGCATTTACAGTCTACTTCCCCTATAGCCTGGTTCCCTGACGTAGTAGAATGGGCTTTAGAACATGGACAGGGAATCAGGCTGTTTTCAATGAAGAAAATAGTGAAAATAACGAACAGTAATCAATCTCATAATTCCTCTACCAGAATAGTAAATTGGGCAACAAAGACGCTTGAAACACACTGATGGATCAAGAGCTAAGAGGTGTAAGCATCCGTGGTGACTGGTCCCACCTCATTGTATATCTAGAGAACCATTCAATCTCTTGATATTTACTGGAGGTCCGTGTTTGTCCACCTCTTTAAAAATTCCAAGATTGATCACTGTCCTTTATCTTCATTTTTCTGTTTGACCTAGTTAAGACCAACGCTGTGAGACTATATCTTATAATATTTCTGACTTGTATAAACTAGTTCAGGTTAAAGAATTACAACGACAAAGAATAATCCATGCAAAGAAAATACTATTTTTCATACATCAAGGAATATTATTTTGTTTAGTTTGTAAACTTACAGTCCAGGACTACAGAATGCCATTAGATATTCAAGGTCTACCAGTATATAAGGCCTGGTGAGGCTTACCTCATGGTGTAGAGTATTAGCCTGATGAGGCTTACCTCCAATATCAGGTGATATGTCTATATAGGCTAATTAGGCTTACCTCCAATATAAGTTATGGTATAGCAAGGTACAATCAGTGTATGAGTAATATGGCTAAATTGGTTACCTCCAAATATTCAGGTGTATGTGTATAGTAGGCTAATTAGGCTTAGCTCCAAATTCAGGTGTATGTGTTATTAGGCTAATTAGGCTTACTCCAATATTCAGGTGTATGAGGTAGATAGGCTAATAGGCTTACCTCCAATATTCAGGTGTATGATTATGTATGGGCTACTTTATTTAGGTTAGAAGCTATTAGGCTACCTCCAATATTCAGTGTAATGAGTATATAGGCTAATTAGGCTTCACCTGCAAATATTCAGGTGTATGTGTATATAGGCTAATTAGGTCCGTACTCCAATATTCAGGTGTATGAAGTATACTAGGCTAATTAGGCCTTACCTCCAATATTCAGTGTATGAGTATAATAGGCTAATTAGGCTTACCTCCAATATGCAGATGTATTAGTATATAGGTAATTAGTGCTTACCGCTCAGTCAATATTCAGGTGTATGATATATAGCTATTAGCTTACCTCCAATGATTCAGGTGTCATGAGTATCTAGGCTGATGAGGCTTCACCTCCAATTATCCGGTCTATGAGTATACTAGCCTTGATGAGGCTACACTATTCAGGTGTATTGAGAATTAGCCTGATAGGCTTTACCTCCATTCAGAACCTTTTCTGCCCTCTCTGAGAACAGCCATCCTTTTTCTAGTAACGTGTATGATACATCCGAGTCGGAGTTAAGTATTCAGCAAGCTTCTTTCTCATTCGAATGTCCGCATAACAAACTGGCCATTCTGTATTCTGACACCATTCTGTTGTAAGGAAAGGACACCAGTGAATATTACAAAGCAGCATTGCACAAAATTTAATATTCTAGCAAATGTTATAATATCAAGTTTGGATTACAATTAATGTTTTCACAAAGATTATCAGCATTTGAATACTATAACATCACGCATTAGTCAAACAGTGTAAATAGAGTGTTTTGAAAGATTGCATTACTAGAAATTGTTGTTACTGGATATTTGTTTATGTCCCGTACCAAAAAAATCTCAATTCCATATTGAGACGGGTACAAGTTGTTGTAAGTACCAGATTCAGACCTATGCTTAGCCGCTCAGGTCCGTAGAGGTGAGGGATTTTTTAGGCATGCACCATGCCTGCCATAAAACGTGGCCTCATTTTGAATGTCATATCAAAGACCCGTGATTCTTGCTTCTAAATGCTGAGCGTTTGGCAATGAGCACTAGTTTCAGGATATAAAATGGCGAAGTAACAAAGTATTAAACGTAATCATAGTCCTAAAACACATACAAATCTAGTGTTGGGCCAAACGATTTTCGACAATAAGCGAAGACAGGATCAGGGTGCCATGGCAGTAGAGTAAGCTATCCTCTGCTGACCGTCACAACCGCCGTGAGCCGTAAGTCGAAAGCAAAATAAACGGGGTTACCCGTTGTCAAATCTAAGTAGGAAAATGACAGTCTAACAAAGGGTTATGAAACAAATCATCAACATATGACTTAGTGATAATTTGTAATCGCAAACAAGGTTATATATGCGACCGTAGAATTTGCGAGATTGATGACTTATAAACAGATTTCGTCTAGTATACCCTGCAAGCACAAACTTTTTGGTTAGTAGTTTGGCCTCCTTTTAAAAAATCATCATAGTGACATGCCCCTTGCTATCGAACCAACTGAGAGACACCACACACCCATAAGCAGGCGAAAGTGGCTACATTACTTACAATAGAAAAGGAAAGTTTCGACATTGCAAAGTCAAAGTCATCACGGTTTATCATTATATTGTAGTTGTCCAGTCTGTCATTACAGTCAATATGAGTAAATATCCAAAATATGAAGCACATCTGTCAGACTTCTGTGGTGTCCTTTATTTCGAGTTCGTCAGGATACATCAAATGGACATAATTTTGTTAATCGATAAACATCGTCTATATAACTATCAAAGTTAGGTTGAAGGACACGGCAGTTTTTGTTTTATTCCCGTAACAGTTTTGTACCGAATTATGCTTCGTATGAATATAAAAATAAGTCTGTCAATAAGGGGCACAATCTAGTGCCCCATAGGATACCAACAGATTTGTTGCAAAAGACATTTGTCTCCAAAGACTACATAAATATTATTTATAACGAAACGCCAAGCATGCTCTTAATATCTACTTCAAAGAGTACTGTGTGGACAATCAGAGTGTTCTGACAAAATATGTATCTTGTTTCTTCAACGACCAGAAACTTGTATTGACAGTGGTTTGCTGTTTTTTTTTCAAAAAGCAAGTATCAATATCTGAAGAAGCCTAGATTTTAATTTAATCGTGAGGATTGTTGTATAAAGTGTTCATGGAAATCATACGTTTGTGCAGTCAATTTTAGAAAAATCTCCGTGACTTGAAGATTTCTATATGCTCTCTGGAGAATTTTTGGACATCCACATCTGATTGACACCCACTTCTGGAATATTAGTGGAACAGTATCTTGAAGTGACTTCTTTAATTAACACTTGTTAAGTAGTTTGTAATAGTAAGGAATGAGGCTTGGGTTCAGAGCACTTACTGGAACCAGCGATGTATCTTGTTTGTAAGGGAATTCTATGGCAATTCGGAATCCAGTAAAGTATGTAATCTTCACAATTGACCTGATGCCTTCGAATTTTGACAAGTATTCAAAAGCAGAAAGGTGATTTTGAAGTTCATCTTTTAGTTCAGATTGATTGGAGTATAAGTAGGATTCCCAGATGTTGAACGAAACCCATAGTTCATTAAAAAGACAAGTATAATAGTGACATTTTACAAACAAAGACAATGTTGTTTACTTGCTTTTACTCAGTGGAACTAGTGCAAAGTTCATGTATTATGTAACTTCATTTACCACTTCTGGCTTCTTAAAGACAATAATGAATAATAATAAATAATAATAATAAATAATGATTGGTTTTATATAGCGCCTTATCTACTACAATGCTCAAAGCGCTTTACAATGCATTATTACCCAGGCAGACCTTAACAAAAGACAGAAGGATGCGGCCATGGCACGAGAGTGGGCTCGAACTCACGAACTCCCGGTTGCGATGCAACCTAGTGTTGTTAATCAAAATTTTAAATACCAATTCTACGTTTATCAAGTATCTTCATGATGAATCCAATTTTGCAAGTGCCTTCATTTAAAAAAACCAACCCAAAACCCATTTACATCGAACACGTTTATGATGATTTCATTCTTGCAGCGAAGTCATCCTCTGTGTAGTTTTAAAAATATCGCACATAACAAATCCCATGTTCTTCCATATAAGCGTGTTTTACTGTATATCAGTGTTATTTTTAACTTACGTCTAAGGCCCTATTGAGGGCGGCACACCACGACCAATATCCGGTGTATTCTTTCCCTTTGTATTTAATGCAGTATTTGTGAGATTCATCATCAGACCAGAAAGAAAAATTCAGTGTGTCAGCCACAAAAACCCTGTATAAAAGATAGGAAAAAAGTCTATAAAACCATAGAAAGGAAAAAAACATGTAATTAAAGCATGTAAAGACCGAAGAAAAAAGAAATATGTCCAAGTTATAGGAGAAAGAGACCAATACAAAAAGGCGAAGTTAACATTGTGTCAAACTAAAGCATAGAGAGAGAAAAATGTGTAAAACAAAGAAAAAACATGTAACCATCGTAGTAAATATATAAAAAAAAAACCCGGGTAAAACAAAGACAAACATAGAAAAACATCCGCATAAAACAACGAAAAATCTGTATAAAAAAGAAAACAAAACTGTGAAACAGAGGAAAAACCCCATGTAAAGCATAATAAAAAGCATAATAAAGCATAATAAAAACCTTTGTAAAACCGTAAACAGAAAAAAAAAATCCGCATAAATCATGATTTTTTTGTTGTTGATAAAAACAAAGAAAATTTAACTGTAAAACATGAGAAAAAAATCTGCTGTGTAAAATGGGAGGGGGTGTATCTGTCAATATAAACTAGATGTGTCGACACGACTCAGATACCCTCCAACCCCCGCCTGCTGAAGGAAGTCCCTAATTAGATTAAGTGATATCCAAAATATTGAAAGCAGTAATATTTCAAATTCAAGAGTCAGTTCAATTTCTACATATACAACAAATTAGTTCAATATCTTGAAAACATTTATTGATCCAGTTCATTTTTAAAGTGGGTTTACAACCAAAGTTTGTGCATTTTCCGCCCAGAGGAAACGAACACCCAAATTGGTAAGATCTATACTTTTTGGTTCCAGTTAGTTTGCAGACACATTAGATGTTTGAAAATTCAAATATAAAAATCGAAAAGATTTTGTGATTTTGCTATATATGTATACATGCAATTCTATTTTCTGGTTTCAAGGCCGCAGATACTTTTTTATATGTCTTTTAATCCTTAACAAGGAACTGATCGAAATCTATTTACTATAAGGATAGGACAAGTACACACAAGTCTACATGTACTTACCAATCGAGGGCAGCCTCGTTCTGGTCCCGTGGGTTGAGTTCATGGTCTTCACGCCAGGACTTCAAGTTATAGGTTTTCTTTTTGGCACACTCGTACATCTTCAATGATAATACACATCGAGTAATGTATATTTCAACAAAATAATAGAACCCCTGTAATATACAATATATAAACATACATGCTAGACGTCAATATTATCTGTATAAAGTCAGGTGTTTATGTAGCTCTCTTCGCGTTTCTCCGCGATCTACTACTAATCCATTTGGCCGCATCAAATCCAAGTGTTTGATATAGGTAGTGTCTATTCTTGGGACCCAAAATCAATCCCCGTGATACTCTGTGTGCTAGAGTATGACGATAGCCTGCTCAGACACGAGGGTTTCGTCGGAGTACTCAGGTTTCCTCCCAATAAATGACCCCCTAGCATCAATATGCGTTAAATTCGGACATCTTTAGGGCGGAAAAGGTATATACTTGGGTCGCATCCCACTCCCCAAAAATGTCATAGATCCGCCACTGCTATATCTATAATCCATGATCCAACAAGGAGTCGCAGACCAAGATGTATAACTCCTGGCGTTGGAACACCGTGAATTAAAAACCTCGAGGCAGCGATGCACAACAGTAAGCATAAAAGGCAAACACACTGCATGTATCTTTGCAACCAGCTAGGTCAATAATAATAAATACCAAACCGAAAGTACCTCCCAGCCTGGGAAATAGCGAGGTGGGACAATGGATTTCTTCATACACAGGAATTCAAAGTGAAAGGTAATTCATTCCTAAACATTCCATTTACATGCGACAAATAAATTTCTAAAACGACCGAATCAATCAATGATATGCATCGTTAGCTTCCTGGATAACATTATTGTCAAGTTAGTACCTGTAGCCAGTGGCGTAGCCAGGAACTAACTCAAGTGGATGCTTAGCGTCAAGTGGTCTGGGAACCGCTTAAAGTCCCTAGTGGACCCTCCCTCCCTGCCCGAAACGATTTTACGGGATTTTGAGGATACATTTGAAGCCGTTGCCAGAATAAAAATGCTTTTCGTCGTCTGACATTGAAGGCGTCGACCATAATATTATACATTATTGCCCTGCTAGAGGGAGACATGAAGCTTTGTCCAACCCAGTATATCATGTCCCCGAGGGCAGCGCCCGAGGGGGTCATGATATTACTGGGGTGGACAAAGCTTCATGTCTCCCTCCAAGCAGGGCAATGAATTGTTTATTATACCGAAAAAAAAAACATCCCAGCAAACAACAACGAAAAAAAAAACCCAGCAAATCTAATTAGCAATACATGCATTTGGTTTTTTTCCTGCTTTAGAATCATTTTATACAATTGTTACATGTGATTTTAAATTGTGTGTAATTTCACCTGTCAACAGCTGTTAACAGCTTTGAAAATATCTCTCGTAAGAAAAAACGCGAGGCTCCCAGAGGGATGCAGTACACGACGTCCCGAGGCACTCCGAGGGAGGGGTACATGAAGTTTTGTCGCCCTGATCACGTGATCTGTTCAACCAATCGTATTTCAGTAATCGTCGTGTCTATCCCTTGAGGTATAATAATCTTTTAGGTTTGTTAACTGATTGTCTACGGCTATATATGTTGGGTTCATCAATCTCTCCACAAGGCCTAATATACTAGCTCCAAGAATCACAGAATAAATTCTGAAAGGTTTCATTTTTAAAAATAATATTTCAAGAGGTGACCCTACATCCCAGCAAATACTATGATCGAATTGTTTATTTTCATCGTTTCTCATCATTCATTTAGATCTCTAAATATTGTATTATCGTTAAATTTCGAAAATGTGTATTCATGATGTCGTCACAAGCGCATTCAACGTCGTCTGTCAATTATGACGTCACAGCTCATGAATAATAATTTCGAACAAATTTCTGGTTATGATGAAGCTGCTATGAAAGCAATGCTGGAGTTCCTCATTGAACTTATGAAATTCCCACGGATACGAATTATATCCCTTATTTAGCTACCCTGTTTTTATATTCTTACGAGGAAAAATCCATTCAAAAGCTTCTACATCAGAAGAAAAAATATCTTGCGGTGGAATTTAATTCGACATTTCAATGTAAATGCAAATATAACGAATATATTGATAACGTTTTATCTATTATTGTCATACCGCAAATTAGATTCTATGATTTGATTGGTTCTTTGCAGTTATAAGAACATATTACCTGCTTGTAAACGGGTAATATAGGTCACGTGATCCTACAATAACGAATACGTTGGTGAACGATCACCATTTTTTATCTCGCTTTGAAGAACTCGTCTGTAGTCTGATGCAATTACACTGTTTGTAAACAGTGTACATGGCGACGAAGAAATACAATTTGAAAATGCATGGATTAATTCAGCTTCAAGTGACGTCATAATTACACTTTGATAATTTGTCTGTGACGTGTAGAACTGTGACGTACAATGTTCAGTCTGTAAAATTTGGGTTTACACAGGCATGAACCTAAGAAATTGTAATAAAAGAGATAAATAGATCGTGTATATTGATTTGAAGTATGACAAAATTGTTATTACAGCTCTAGGCAGGTAATACGGTCTGATGAAACTGCTGTTTCATGTAAGGCAAATATAACGAACAGTGATCAATCTCGTAAGTCCAAAATAGAATACAAAACAAGAGTTAGGCAATAACGGACCCCTGGACGCGTCAGAAGTTTGCTCAGGTGCCTAGGAGGAATAAGCATCCCTTGTTGACCGGTTACACCTGCCATGAGCCCATGTCTTGATCAGGCAAACGGGGCAATCCGTAGTCAAATCAGTGTATGAAAAACAATAAACAAATACCCTGATTTGGCTACGGATTGCTCTATTTATCTTTGTCTTTACTTCTAATATTTTAATCCATTTCCCGAGCCGTAATAACTATATTTTTCATTAAATACATGTGTATCTCAATAAATAAAAGATACCGCAGAGTCATCCTCTTCTGCTTCGTACTTGGATATTTTATTGATTAATTATTTGTTTGTTTTTAGTCCCGTTGAAAAAATTTCACTCATATTGAGACGTCACATTTCCGATGAAGGGCTGGAAATTTAGACCAATGCTAATCACATAAGGCTTTTAGCAGAGAGAGTTCTATTTGTGCCACACCTGGTGCTAAACGGGACCTCCGTTTTTAATGGTCATATTCGAAAGACCCGTGAATCTCATTTCTAAATGCCGTGCTATTGGTAAAGAAGCAACCATTACCTATTTTAACGTCTTAGGTTGGACGCGGCCGGGCCGAGTGTGGGGCTCAAACTAACGACCTTCAGATCACGAGGCGAGAGCTCTACCACTGAGCCACCTCGACCGGTGGATGTTTTATTGACCATGAACATCAATTCCAAACGAACAATTAAACTTTGTGGCAAACAGGATGATTTTGGCTTCTCCATCGTCAAATTTCGACATTTATGTAGCAACATTCCTTCAACGCCTGCATATGGTATGTATGTCGCTCAACTTTTTCGATATGCAAGAGCTTGTTCTGTTTTGTTTAATCGAGGCAGGCTACTTACAAACAAGGTGGTGTTGCAGGAGTTTCAAAGTCACATGTCGCAAATTCTATGTGGTTATAACGATCTAGATTGTTGGTATGGCATGCTATTGGGTCAAATGTTTCATGGCAATTGTTCAGACTTCTTTTATGAACCTATTTGACTACATCTTATACTATGTTTACCTGATCAAGACAATGTGCCGACGGCGGGTGTGACCAGTCAACAGGGGATTCTTACTCATCCTTGGCACCTGGTCCCACCTCTGGTGTGTCCAGTGGTCCGTGTTTGTCCAATTCCTGTTTTGTATTTTATTTGGACTTAGGAGATTGATCACTTTTCGTTATTTTTCCTTTACATTTACATGTGTATACCTGTCATCCATTAATATCTTATGATATTGATCACAGTTCGTTATCTTTTTATACAGTATTCTGCTAATGACTTTCTTTCATTAAATTACTGTCAATTAGTTTTCAATAAATATTATCATAGATGTTTAATTATTTACAGATCCAACTTCTACAATACACAATGGCTACGTCCACCCAGGCACAGGAGGTCATAAGCTGTGACCTTTGTAGCAAGCCTACCCGCCAATTCTGTAACAGTTGTCAAGTAAGTTTGTGTGAGCACTGTGTTAGTAAACACGTGGGCAAACTCAAGTACCAACCACACGACATCGTTAACTTCAAAGATAGAAAAATGCGGCTGGCGTTTCCCGAGTGTGAATATCACTCAAATCAGAGATGTGAGGCCCACTGCGAAGAATGTGATGTCCCAGTTTGTTTGAAATGCATCCTTGGTCTACATAATGGACACACATATATAGATCTGTCTGATATTTTCGACAAGAAACAATATATTGAAAGAGAAAACCAGGAAATTGAGTCCATTATCATTCCTCAATACAGGAAGAAAAATGAAGAATCAGAATGGAAAGTATTAAGTACAATGGGCAAACTTGATGATCTGGAAAAAGAAAGGGAGAAGAGTAGAAAATTCTGGCACAAAGAAGTAGATACCATCTTCTATAAGCTGGGTTCTTTGATGACGTCCACGAGAGATAATCGCATTTCTGCTATAAAATCTCACCAATGTGAAATAAAAAATCGAATTTCAGACATGGATAAAACAGTTCAACAAAACAAAAAACTTGTGAATTCAAGAAGCTTGTCTGAAGTAACCAACTACCAATCCAAACTCGAGGAATACAGGAACATGCCTACTGACAATGATGTCAAAATACCTTCACTGAAAACTGACACAGTCCAAGGGAGAGAACTAAGCCTTGAATTTGGAGAATTTAAGGCTAACCTGATACAGACAACACTGTCCAGTCTGACAGAGGAAGACTCTTATTCACATGTACAAAATCCGCTAGAAGAAGCCAAATCAATCACAAGCATTCATACTGAAGTTCAACCTCTATACGATGTTGCCTGTGTGGGAGTGAATGAAGCCTGGGTTAGTGGTAAAGATAAAACCATAAGACGTGTTGACATACACGGGTCTGTACAGGATACTGTCACCACCACATGTAAAGGCTGGCCTAATGACATCACAGTGACCCGACAGGGAGAGCTGGTATACAGTGATTATCTGAGTAGCACAGTGAAAATTGTCAGACATGGGAAGACAGAGACACTGATAACCATACCACAGGGCTGGAAACCAAGCAAACTATGCTGTACTAAGTCTGGGGACACCCTCGTCAGTATGCGTACTAATGATAAAAGCCAATGTAAAATTGTCCGATATCAGGGAAACACAATTAAACAAGAAATAGACAGGGATGAAGATGGTGAACCAATCTATGAAGGAGGAGAATATCCACTGTATGTGGTGGATAACAAGAATGGGGATAGTTGTGCCTCTGATAGCAATGATCGCACCGTGGTCGTGGTGAACAAGTCAGGAAGAGTCCGATTCCGATACGACGGTACACCGGCTATGGAGAATGAGTTTAATCCTAAATATATAGAGACAGATTCAATGAGTCAGATCATTGTGACAGATAACAACAATGCTGGTCTACATATCCTGGATCGAAATGGACAATTCTTGATATGTGTGGACAATTGTGGACTATATGTTACTAATGGACTGAGTGTGGACAGTAAAGGGAGGTTGTGGATAGGGTTAGTTCATTCAGGAGTAGTGAAGGTAATTAAGTACATGAAGTAAACACATAATATCACATAGAGACATCATATAATGATAGAGTTCAGACAGTCCTCTTGAGACATACATGTTTTGGTGATATTTACTTCATGGTGTTTTCTTTTTCCAAGACGAAAAAAGTCCAATCTCTCAATAAAATATGATTGATGTTGATTTATAAAAATAATCATACACAGAAATGAAGCCCATCTTGTGGTCTAAAAATAAGGAATGTGGTGTAAAATATCTACATCCATATTAAACAATGATTCTTCCACATTAATTTTACATGCTGTTCCATTTCGGTAGATGCAATTTGTAAGGAATATTTCTATACATCTCTATACAACATTTTGAATCCTAGACAGTGACCAACCCACAGACCCTAAAGTGACGTTATAGATCATTATGAGTTAATTCTAATTTGGGACGCTGGCATCTGGAGTCCGGGGTATTCTTTATATTTCATAGGATCTTTCCTTTGCATTGATTCCTTTATAAAATTTTAAACCCTAAAGATATCCCTCCCAGACCCATGAGCAACAGAGTCAACAGACTCAAATCTACACTACATGGGGATGTTTGGGGAAAGGGATTGAACATGCGTGAGAAATGTTACATACTATTTTACTGTCCTTGATTTTCAGTATCAGATTAGTTGTGTTGTTTGCACATTGGGTGTTTTGGTGTAATTCCGAAAAGTACTGCAAATGCTGTGTAGCGTTTTACAAAGCTGTCTGAGAAGAAAGAGAAGTGTGGACTTTCGTCAGGTGCAAAGCATCGGCCAAAATGGCGGAACTAAATTATGATGATTCAAGCTTTCAAAGCAAAATGATTGAACAGATGACCATCATTGCGGTTGCCATAGATCGGTTACAAAAAAGTCAGTTGTCAGCTGCAATCAACATTGGACAATAAGGTAGATTTTGGAAATTTCTGTTCAGTATTGAGGATAAATTCAAGGCCATGAAAATAGACGTTGACCTTGAACTCGAGATACAAAGAGATAAATCGATGCTGTCACGGTCAGTTAACTCTCCTAAAACGCCTAAAAGAAGATGAGAAAGGAGAACGCCCGCAAATCCAAAGTAGGTCAGGGAATAACGAAAACAATTCAAACCCACTCAACAATACCGAGGTCACTGTCATCGCCATGAACATCGATATGGAACCAGGATGAGGACATAATGGGGACAGCGAGGGACTAGGTGAATTGCCAGAACGATTCGACCATCGTTGTTACTTTGAATCACATAGGTAGTCGAGTTGCATGAAGGCTGGACCTGGTCAAATTAATGGAGGAGAGAGTGCAGTTCCTCAGAAAAAAAAGTAACCTGAAAGCAGTAGATAATACAGAATTTTTTTTTTTTTGGTGAAAATACAAGGCTGATTTATGATCTAATGCACTATGCTGAAGAGGAAAATATAACTGGATTATTGCTACTAATTGATTTCGAAAAAGCCTTTGACACACTTTCATGGTCTTTTATACAAAAAACACTAGAATTTCAATTTTGGTCCCTCAATTAGGAATTGGATTTCAATCTTTAATACCGACATTACATCCGTAATAAATCAAGGGGGCAATATCTCCGATAGAATCACTATTCAGAGAGGTGTGCAGACAGGGTGATCCTTATCACCGTATATATTTTTAATATGTGCAGAAATATTGGCGATTCTTATTAGAAAGAACAAAAATATCAAGGGCATTAGTGTAAATAATATTGAAAGAAAAATTTCACAATTGGCTGATGATACATCACTTATTCTGATGGCAGTGAAGAATTTCTTGCAGAAACTTTTAAGCATTGGAAAATTTTTCAGAAATGTCTGGGCTTCATATTAATTATGAAAAGACTCATGTCATTTGGTTAGGCTCTAAAAAGTACAGCAATCAAACTTTGCTTCCAAATTACAGACTTAAGTGGGGTTCTACCAGATTTACTTTATTGGGAATTCATTTTGATGTGGAATGGATAAAATACCACAACTAAATTATGAACCAAAATTGGTAAAGACAAATCTATAATTAAACAATGGAAGAAAAGATTTTTAACTCCCATAGGAAAAATTACAGTTATAAAAACATTAGTCTTACCTTTACTAAACCATATTCTTATGTCAATCCCAAATCCTTCAGATCACTACCTCAAGGAATTAGAGAAAATATTTTTCCTCTTTTATGGAACAATAAAACACATAGGGTTAAGAAAGATGTCATTGTTAAAAAACTTGAGGATGGTGGTTTGAAAATGGTAAATCTGGTAGCATTTATAGATTCTTGAAAATGTTTTGGATAAGATATTCTTATGTTTTCAAATAAGGATATAGAACATCTTATTCCTAAGTTAGATTTAAAACAAGTTGATAAACTGTGGTACTGAGTACATAACAATATTGTTGAAAACATTGAAAAATAGATTTTGGGTAGATGTATTCAAATCATGGGTTAGATTGCAAAAATATCAGTTAAAGCCTGGTGTTTCTGCAGACGCACCGCTATTTTATAACCCCAATATTCATATTGGCAACAAACCTTTTTTTAGCAAACAAATGTTTGAGAGCGGCATCAGGCGAATTAATGATAAATCAATGAGGATGGTCACTTCTTTGTTTTGAATCTTTCTGCAATACCTACCCATATATAAGGATTAATTTTTTAGATTATAATAGCATAATTCATGCTATTAGGGCATGGATGAAAAAGTATGGATGTGACAAAACCACCACTAAACTCACAAACCCATTGATTATGTCAAACAATTACAGTGTTAAAATGCAAGAAATCAAAACTTTTTATGAAATTCTAAACCAAAATATTCTGTCACATCAGGCAAAACAAAATGGAGTGAGCTTTTGGATATCCATACTAAAGAATGGGAGATAATCCACAGAATACCTTTCAGAGTGACAAAGGACAGTAAAATCCAATGGTTTCAATACAGAATTATTAATCGCATCTTAGCTACAAACTCTTTTCTATTCAAAATCAAAAAAGTAATTCAAAAGTACTGCAATCTTTGTCACTCTGAAGGAATCTATTGAACATATTTATGTGGAGTGCAATTTTTTACAAACTCTCTTAAGTGATTTTGAGTCTTTTCTACGAGACAAGACTGGTCTACAAATAGCTATTACAAAAAAATCTTTTATTTTCTTGGTTTTATTGAAAATAACAGCATTGTACAAAATATTATTGTTCTATGGCTTAAATACTATGTGTATACAACAAGGTGCGCTGAAAATCCTTGAACTTACAGGCAGCAATATCACACATGAAACTATTTTATGAAACACAAAAATTTATCTCATATAAAATGGTGAAAAAGAAAAATTCGATACCCAGTGGAACAGGTGGAATCAATTGCTCTCTCTCTCTCTCTCTCTCTCTCTCTCTCTCTCTCTCCTTCTCTCTCTCTCTCTCTCTCTCTCTCTCTCTCTCTCTCTCTTCTTAAAAACCAATATTTTCAGCCACTTATTTTTTGTCTCTACTACTGTATATATCTGATATATGTGATCAAAAAATAAAAAGTTAAAAAAAAAAAATACAGAAATATTTCTGCGGGGAAGAAAGTTGCATAAAGAAAGCTTGATTCAGCTGAACGTCAGAACCCTTCTGAGGAAAATGTCACACGGGAACCAGTATAAGATCACATCAAACGGCTGCATTGTGAGGGAAACACCCGACAACTCATCGAACATGGATCTCATGCAAGATCGCGAGGGATAGAAACGCGAGGATGTCCAGACGAATCAGAGAGTAAAGTCCATTAAACTTTAAGCCTCAATGACTGTCATTAAAAGAAAACTTCAATATCCGGAGTTTGTGAATTTTATATCTACTTATGACTTTCTATGCTTTGCAGAGAGCAAAACGGATGATCCAGATGTTATTGAAATTCAAGGTTTTGTCATGTTATAAAAATAATAGAACTCAAGACAGCAAAAAATAAACCTGGTATAACACTTGCAGTACGAGAAAGCCTTGTTAAATATATTGATGTAGAAAATCGACTTGTGATTGTTTTTATTGGGGGGGGGGGGTATATAGGTAAAAGATGCTGATATTCTATATCCTGACGCTTTTATTTGTGGTCACATACACCCAACCGAAAAATACCAAACACTCATCCCCAGAGAGTTTTTTTTTTTAGAAATTGAATAAGAAATGTTAAGTTTATTCCAAACTTCAGATGTTTGTCTGCTTGGCGATTTAATACCCGAACTGGAAAATTGTCAGATTGTGTGAATGGTCCTGATAAATGACCTGATCATTACTGAATACTTTTGCTCCACCCTTTCAATATTTTGTCTTTCTATGTAGATTTGTTTAATGCTATTTTTTATTCTGGTGAAATACCAGAAGAGTGGCTGATAGGAATTGACAAACTAATAAATAAAAACAAAGGTGACCCGTACCTTCCAGAAAACTATAGGCCAATCATAATGTTTGGGTTAACTGTTAACCAGCGTTTCATGTGAACATTTAAATAATTTTGCTGATATAATATAACTTATGCATGAAACACCAACGGGATTTCGAAAAGGATATAGCATCACTGATATGTTTATAATTGACCGTTTAAGTAAATATAACCTCTATCAATTAAAAGAAAAAATTATGCTTTGAGCATTTCATATTTTGTAATATGGCAAAGAGTGAACTTAGCTGAAAAGCTGATGCAATATTTCGCGGTGAGTCCAAAATGAGCAATACAAAATACAGGATTTGCGGCAATTCACGGCCCTGGGGGACAACAACTAGGATGGGGTCAGGTGCCTAGGAAGGAGTAAGCATCCCCTCGTTGACCGTTCACAACTCATGCTTAACCGGCGTGAGCCCATTTTGTTTTCGATCAGAGTAACGGAACCATCCGTATTAGACTAGTGTGATGGAAAGAAAGAGCTTAACAATGGCTATCACGACATCAGTAGAGTCATTGAGACTCAAATGGGTACAGGCCATAGTGTGTGAACACAATTTATTATAAACCTCCACGGCACTACAAATTGTGCATACGACAATGATCGCTAGCCGTATTATACTTTTTCTTTCAATATGAGATAGACGAGTGAACTACATTATATGACACATAGGAAATTATCTCCTTCTCCAGCAAAAACTTGTCTGTTAAGTAAGCTTGCATATCCACCGATTCAAAAACTGATCATATTAGTTGCCATACAAACAACAGCTCATTCCTTGCGTATCGAAACTCTCGAGTAGATGAAGAGAGACAAATGGCACATATCCACGATATTTCAGCCGAAAGGGAATAAAGAAACGTATGAAATCTGCTTAATTATCTTGATTGTTCTAACACGTGGTGATTGATATCAGAACTATTTTGTTACATATATGTTGAAGTTGGACGGTCTGGTCATGATAGTCACTGAAGAATCGTGACCGACTTCAAGCATAAACATCTAGTCCAAAAACCTGCGTGAATGGTGCAAATCGCAGTCTTCATTACGCATTTTGCTCACGTCAAGCACGAGGCGTTCGTAGGAAATGTGTAAGATAGGATATAGTAGAAATATGGTATGATGGATTAAATCAAAAAAGTGTAGATTGTGATTGATTTTATATTGTACGATAATAACTACCAATATTTCTTTCTTAGAATTTTCCGCGGTTTATCCGAGAGCGCATTTAGAAGACTAGATATTTGGTAATTATGAACATGATGAATAAAGAGTGGGTATAAATTGTCAAGCAATCCGTGGAGATACTGGGCATTCCACAGTTGCACCACAAAGGTTTTACTCTAAATCTTCTTGAGCAGTTAATCTTGAACATCATATCTCATACACACACATTACATTGTCATGGAATAGTCTAACAACTGTTCGTATATATTGTTAGGCATTTACTTAGGAAGTTAATACTCTTAAACCATCGTGCAACTTGAGTGGGGTACCCCTAATTGGGAGACCGTGCTTTGTAGGAAATGATTTTAAAATAGCTGTTAAGTCAATCTGGAACATTCTTGCTACGATTGAACCTGAGGTAATATTATATTTAATTTGTACTTTTCGTATATCAATCAGAGGTCTGCGCTGTTTGATTATGGTTAGTTTACAAAGATGTGCGTAATAAATATCGAGATGAACCATTGCAATAGATGTCACATATAACAGAATATGAAGATGAGTTTTGGATTTTTCTAGTAGTACCGTCAAATCGTAAGATTCGATCCAAGCATATTGTTAACAATATTACATAAGCTTAATATGAGCTAGTTGTCATTATCAGGGAGATTTAAGACAGTATTATGTAATTGGGTAGTCCTATCTTGAGTGGGACCGATACAAGTCGAGCCTAAAAGCATTTTCTTTTAAACAAAGCAACATGCAACCTTTTTTGTTGGGTTAAACATAAACTAATTATACTTCGAACTTTGGCCCAATATGAATCTTCCATTTTCATTTTTCAGACAGTCAATCATGCCCTGTTTTATTATAAGCATGCGAAATTCTAGGGATTATGACAATATGTAATTTATTGAGAAAGTTCATGGTCAAACTTCTCTTGCTAAGCTGAATAGTATAGCCACGTGAAAGATCCTGAATATACAAGTTCGAACAAGATATCACACTTTTACAGTTCCATGTGTTTCTAATTGGAAATTAAGGCATTCCATCCTGAGTATAGTAACTAGTGAAATTGTCCATTTCTCTGTAATAAAAAAATAATAAGTCCAGCTTGTGTACTAACAGGAGAAAAATCAGCAGAGTTACAAGAGGTTTTTACATACATCTCAATAGATACGTCAGAACAGTTTTCCAGCTTATGCCACTTGTGAGCCAAGGGAGAAACTTCACCGCAAAGCCTTATAATAATGTATTAATTATCGAGCGGATCTTTATAAGACGAGCGTCGCTCAGCTTTTTGAGGAATTGCTTGAGAAGAATCTTAACATTTTAATAGCCCATATTAGGAAGAATCCCATCAGATTTTTACGTAAAATTTCGAAACAAACAAAAATCATAAGCACCTACCATATATTGCAAAACGTGGCAGAATTGGAAAAATATATTATACAATGAGAAACCCTGAGATGATGTAACATCTTTGTTAGGAAATTTTGTGTTGGAGTTCACGATACATAAAGGTAGAACAATTGTGACACTTTGATTCAATTAATTCAGATAATTGTATTTGATAAAACATTAATCTGTTAATTGCCCAACTCAGTTATATCAAGTGTAGAGACTCTAATGACAGCCACATATGTAGGATTACTGTTGAAATTTATTAGCTATTCGTATTATTATAACAAATTAACCAATGTAATTCGGAATATGTGCCAAGTATTCTTGTACATTGGTGTGGTTTAGAAAATAAAGAATTAAAAATATATAATTTGCATACCATTTGTGTGTGCAAGCTCTCTACAATGAATGGCAACAGATACACGGACCCGTGAAACAGTCTTCCACTACAGAATATAAAAACAAGAGTTTGGACATTAAATACGGAAACTCTCCCCGATCTATACAGAAATGGGATCGCGGTAGATTTCCCAGAGGAGTAAGCATCTGCCCCTGGTGACTGGCTCGTTCGACAACTTCGCCGCAGCCTATTGTCTTGATCAGGTAACGGGAGCAAATCCGTAGTCCAAAATAATTGTTTAAAGAACGGCTTTTTAACAATTTTTAGCACATTTACACCAGTCAGTATTATCGCTACGATGTATATTGACTTACACAATAACAGGGGTAGTTGTAAATGGCACAAACTGAACTTGCTAATAAACCAGACCAAGCATTTGGGCGAAATGTGACCTTTAAAGTGATTTTATGAAACTCAAACAATTATAAAGGTATATACACTTTCATTTTTATTACGAACGAAACTGAACTATTGCGATATATCCTGAGGCTCTGCCATAGAAGTCTTTTGTTCCAAAACAATTGGTGCATAAAATCGCGTACTAACAATAGGTGATTATATCTCTGCAGGAAATGTATCATCTTTAAGATCCTCCATCTTTAAACAACATTAATCTCGGCCCTAGAGGAAGAGGGTCTTGTTGGGCGCCATGTTTCCTCAGTCCTTTGCAAGTGCCTGGTTTACAGGAAAACACAGCCTAATTGATGCGTGACAAAGGGCAGGAACAAAGCTCAGTATATATAATAGGACTTAGGAAAATCAGTAAGTTGAATCTCCATAAACAATTCTTGAAGTATCTTTATTATATTATTCCTCTTCTTTATTCGAAGGTATAAACCTGTCTGGTTGAAGCCCATACTACACCGCCGGACCCTCCTTTTCCCTTGGCCCCTCCCGATTGGGACAGTGTCGACACTTTACTCATTATTAAGTCTGGAAATTGAGCACCGAAAAAAACAGTGAAAGGAATCTTTATTTCCGCATTGAGTCGCCATAGGAAGTTTGTCGATAAAAATTATCGCGACTACAGAAATGCAGATTTTCAAGATTTCACATTGGGACTTAGCCATTTTCCACCCAGAACTTAAGTGCCTGTTATCGAGAACAGCAGCCTAATTGCGGCATGGACAAGAGGAAAGAGAGCTGCAATAGGATTATACGAATCAGTACTCATTAAATTGATAAATATTATTCCTTAGGAAGGAATTTTATATTTTCTCGTCTTTTCAATACCATCTGGTAGCACCATCAACGACCTCCGCCTTTTCTCCGATCTTTTGGGTCAGTTCGACGAGCACTTTACTCATTATTCATCTGGAAAATTGAGAACCGGAAATACTATGTAAACTGGAAATTCTTTATTTGCATGATCCGCCATAGGAAAGTTTGTGTCGGAGAAAAAGATTAATCGTTCACTAAAAGAAGCTTCGGTATTAATATAGAAAGTATACATATCTACTAATGTTGGATTTAAGGCAGTACGACTTTTGCTGATGTGGACTTGGGGAGAACTATCTACGAGATAGTCGGAACTAGGGTGACATATGTTAAACGAAATTTAAACCGCTGTATCAGTGACCACTATGTTCGCCGAGAGCGATGAGGTGAAAACACTAAAACAACCAGATTAGATCCAACATGTAACCCCAGGGGTGTAGTCTTGTAACTCTACACTACCCAAGACCAAACTGGGAACCAAAACCAACAAAAGTCCCCCAGTACACTACTTTTTTTTCGGTACCTACTTAGGGGACTTATTGTAAAGCTTGATAAACGCATAGAGAATACTTTTCCAAAATTTAAAAACACGCCTTCAACTACGCTTCCACTAGGTTCTTAGCCACTGACAGATTTTGCTCCACCTAACTCCAACGCGGGGGTTCTACCGCCAACTGAACCCCCAGACAACTGGACCAAAACCAACAAAATTATGTCGCTCCAAGTAAACACTTTTCGGTACCCATTTTGGGGACCCTTATTGTAGCTTGATGAACCAAGCTAGAGATATTCAAAATTTTACCAACAGCTCTTCATACTACGTTCCACACGCTCACGCCACTGACAGAAGTTTGGTCCACCTAACCGGGATCGTTACACCTATAAGACCACGCACAAGACCAACTGGACAAACCAACAAAAGTTCCCCGTACAAATCTCGTTTTTCGGTAAAACACTTTGGGACTATATTGTAGGCTTCTTCGAAATATAGCAATAGAGAGTTTACCTGAATTTTTAAAATTTAAACAGCGTTCCAAGCTACGTCTTCGTTAAGGCTAAGCCATGCACGTAGAAAATTTGGTCCACCTAAACCCCGGGGGTCTTCTACCCTATACTCTCCAGTATTGACCAACTGGACCAATATTATAAACCTCTTATGCATTACAAATCCTCCAAGTATTCTAAACTGGTGTTCATTCGGTAACAACGTTTGGTGGGGACGAGCCAATAGACATCCTATTTGGACGTGGCTAGTTTATACCGGGAGGTTTATGAGGGGTCTAAAACCTTGAGGCCGCCGGAGGATTTATTACCCGGTGGGGTTTGATACCCTCATCATTGGGGGTTCCCAAGAATAATCAGGCTTAACTATCAGTGTTCAAACATAGATCATACCTCTGAAAACTTGCATGAACTCTAGAAAATGAGCTTTATATGAGGCGGGGTGGGACCACCACCACCAACCCCACCCTTGTTCGTAGTGAAGTCAGTGCTTCGGTGGATGAACGGACATAGAAATATTGTGCATAGCAACTAAGTGCAATTTACCCTATGCAACACCTTAATACTGGTCTAACTTAGTAGCTTTACAACATCTGTGACTCGGTCTCGCTATTCAGCTTACCTTCTTCTCTGTGGCTTGGTGCATTTTTAAATATACTTTCATTTGTCCTTCCCATGTTCTTCGGGATTTCTGGTTCATATATGGTTCACTAGACGAGGGGTCCTATAGAGCCATGATATCCTGTGGGGTCAAAGCTGGACACCCTAAAACCGTCTGGTAATCTATCTCACTCGAGAACCAACCCTAGACCCGTAGGTTTTGGAGAGAAAGCGTCGGTAACTATCATCATTACTAGACAATGTAATAGTCTGACTACACATGGGTATATACACTATTTATCACAGTACACTAGATCTTAATGTACAGCTATCTGAAAGCCTCATTTGATACACATCCCCAGTCTCAGATAAATTGTCTATAAAAACCGGGCAAGATCATGGATGAAAAATTAGCAGTGTGGCACAGCTTTTTTTTATATCCCCCTTGACAATTCTTAAGGCAATCAAAAAGTTTTCTGCGGCCCCCCTCAAACGGAAATTGGCCCCCGTAAAAAGTTATGGATCTACAGTAACACTTTTGGGGACTTGGGGTAATATAGAGAACGTGGTGACATAATTTTAAAAAATTTAAAAACGCTGTTCAGCTAAAGTTCCGTGAGGTAAACCACTCTAATATAACACTTGAGTCCACCTAACCCTGGGGGTCTTTATCAGCTGAACCCCAGATGCGCAACTGGACCAAGAAACCAACAAAAAGTCCCCAAGTAACACACTTTTTCGGTACCACTTGTCTTGGGGACTTATGTAGCTAGATAACATAGAGGATATTTGTCAAAAATTTAAACAGCCTTCAACTACGTATCCACGTAGGCTAGCCCCACTGACAGAATTGGTCAACCCTAACTCTCACAGGGTCTTACCCAACTAACCCCAGACCAACGGACCAAAAACCATACAAAAAGTTCCCCAGTTAACACTTTTCGGGTACCACTTTGGGACCCTTTATTGGCTATGCTAATGATAACGCAATAGAGATATTTCAATAATTAAACCAGCCCTTCACACTTAACGTGTTCTGCACAAACATCCAGCCCTCAAGCCACAACTGACAGATATGGTCCAGGTCTCTATACACACGAGCATTGGGGGTCTTGAGCCCTCTGAGAGCCCCAGACCAACCTGTGACGCAACGAGAACCAACAAAAGTCCCCACGTAACACTATTTTTCGGTAACACATGTGAATTGGGGAGACTATATTGACAAGAGACTTGATATCCCCTAGATAGCAGATATTTCTAAAAATTTTATACAACACGCGTTACAAACTACCGTTTCCGTTAGAGAACTAGATCCCTGAGACATTTAGGAGATATTTGGTCCACCTAACCCCCGGGGCCCGTCTACCCGTATAACGACGTATCTCCAGAACCAAACTGGACCAAAAACTAACAAAAAGTCCCCATAACTTTTGTTCGGTAACACTTTGCGGGGAGGACGACACCATTCCAAACGACCTTTTGGGTTAGGAATTAGCCGGTTAGGGTTAGCCCGGATTTCAACGCCTGGCGATGTAACCTTAATGCGGGTGGAAGTGTCCAATTAGTTTATACAAAGATATACAATAACTCTGAACTAAGGTTTGTACCTTGTCGAAATGAGCGTTGTGGGGCGGTGTGGTGTGACCCAGATTATACAAAAATGGAATACGTGAGACTTTCTCTTCTAATTAACAGAGGGAGCAAGGAGACTGAATCCGCGGGGCTCAGTGGTACTACTACATAACCGTCTGTACCCAATATCTCTAACCACTCACCTAACCGACGGTACTCTACTAAAGAAGTTCTAGTTTTTTCATGAACCCAAACGTCTACTGATAAAATACATCAGAAGTATATACCTTATTGAGTCTACTAATCGGGTATCGATCAACTTCACAGATCGTTAAGTATCATCGATACTGAATAAGCTCAATCTTAGGTCGAGCAGAACGATTCCGAGTTTGAAATGCTAAGAGAGTTAAAAACACGGTAAGATTGGGAAAGACGAGTAATTTTTTTATGGAACTAAACTAGTTATCTTTTTTTATCCCCCGCTTTGACATCTAGGAGACAATCAATAGAGAATTCCTCTCAGCACGGCAACCTTCAACGGTAAATTGGCCCCCCTGTAAAAAGTCCGTGGGGATTTTACAAGCTATCAGTGGTAGTAGATTCATTTCACAATCATCATCCGATGACCCGAAATGATACAGGTACAAAGTGACTTTTTGGGGAAATTGGGTACTAGAGATCAGTGAGTGACATGGGAATTTTAAAAATTTTATAACGCTGATTCAGGGGATAACTATGTTTCGCGTGTGAGAGTACAGGACACACCGTAAACAGACTTAGTCCCTCAACCTAACCCCCCGAAAGGCGTCTTGGACCGGGAACCCCAGACCAACGCTGCGAACAAACAAAAAGTCACCCAGTGAGAGAACACATGTCGTGGGATCGGGTCTACCTTCACTTCACCTCAGGGGGACTTATAAGGTAGTGCTATTTGTAGATTTACTCCGGTATCAATCGAGTACGCCGGATGGAGACAGGGAGTATCCTGCCCGGTAGGTAACCTGGGCCGTAGGTCATATTCCGGGTATCTACCTATAAACACACAACTGATACAGGAACTGTAATATGATGTACAATCTCAACAAAGAACCATAATGAATTGTGTAATTTATCTATTACCTCTTACGTGTAAAAAAATGGATTCCCACCATAAAGGAGTCGAGCAAGGAGCACACTATGAGAGTACATGAATTTGCTGTTTGCTTTCAGTCCTACTATCTCATCTGCGGGGTCTTACCCTAAACGGGCGCAGAACCCAACTTGGACAGAAACCAACGAAAAAAGTCCAAGTATAGGCACTTTTTCGGTGTAAATCCTCGCACTTTGGGGACTTATTGTAGCTTGATAACCATAGAGTATATATGAAAAAATTTGAAATCTAGTCCTTCTCATAAGCTTACGCCATAAGCTAACTTGCCAACTGGTGAGAGAGAAAGAGTGATGCGACAGCAATATTTGTTGGTTCCTCACTCATATATAATACAACCTTCCGGGGGTCTTACCTTAACCCCCAGGAACAACCCTGGACCCAAATAACTTCACAACATAGAAAAGTCCCACAGTAACACTTTTTCCACGGCTAACACTCTTATGGGGTACTTGATTGGTAAGTCTTAGTGATATATCCAAATTTAATTAGAGAAGTTACTTAAAAATTTAGAAACTAGCGTTACATAAAACTACGTTTCCGTTAAGCTAGCCACTGACGAGAATTTGGGTCCACCTATATCCCCGGAGGGTCTTACACAAGACAACCAACCAACCAACTGGAACCAAAACCAAACAGAAAAAGTCCCAGTAAACTATTTTTTCGGTACCACTTTGAAGAGAAGACGGATCCTATCAGACTAGCTGGGGGTATTAGGCTTAGCCCGGTAAGTGGTTAAGTCCCGGATTTAACCCGGGGGTTTAAACCTTAATTGGGGTCCAAATTAAGGTAAATCCATACTGATTTCAATAATCTGGAACAAATTTGAGACCTTGAAATGAGGTTTTTTTGGGGGGGTGGAACCAAAAAATCCGGATTTCCGGAGACTTTTCTTTATTTACAGGGGGCTAGGAGCTGAATCCTGCGGGGCTCAAGTGAACAACATAACCGTCTGGTAATAATATATCTAACACACACTAACCTCCATAGCGGTTTGAAAAGCTCGGTATCATCCATATAGAAGTATAAGTCTACTCATGGGTATATCAAATCGATCCTTTTTATTTAACTGTTCACTAGATCTCTTAAATAAGCTACTGAATCCTCAATGAAAGACTCGATTTGTCCACGACCTCAGTAAAACTGCTTAACAACCGGAGATCTCTTGGAATGATGAAATTTGTAATGTATCAAGTCTTTGGATTTTTGTAATGCATACCCTTTGACACTCAACTAAATGAATAGACATCTTACAAGTTTTCTGGGACCCCTAAACGGAAAAGTTAGCCCCACCACTGTAATAATCAGATATGGGAGAATTAAAACGGTAACTTCTATTATAGAGGGGAACTTGGGGATCGTAGAGAAACCTGGAGGTGAATCATTATTAATTAAAAAAGTTAAGAACGCCGCTTCAGTCTAAGTTCCGTGAGGTGAAACACACCTAAACAACTTAGTCACACCCCTAACTCTTACGTCGGAAGTGGGTCATAAATAACTACTAAAATACCCCAGCACTCTAAACTGGACCAATAAAACACGAAACAAAAAGTTCCCCAGAAGAAGACTCTTCATATCGTACCGCCCTTTGGTGACTTATTGGTAGCTTGATAACAAATAGAAACTATTGCAAAATTTAAACAGCCTTCAACTACGTTCCTACTGAGGTCTAGCCTCACTGACAGTAATTATGGTCCAGCCTAAGCCCCCGGGGTCTTACCCTAACCCCAGACAAACTGGAAACAACAAGAACACACAAAAGAGTCAACAGTAACACTATTTTCAGGTAACACTTTGGGGACCATTATTGTAGCTTTGATATCGAGATAGAGATATGTCTATGATCATAAATTTAAAACAGCGTTCTAAATTCTACGTTCGTTAAGTCTAGCCACTGACAGAAATTGTCCACCTAACCCTTTGGGGGTCCTTACACTATAACACGAGACCACTGGAACCAAACTCAACGAAAAAAGTCCCCAGTAAATTTTCGGTAAACACTTTGGGAGGACGGACATAACACCTTGGGGTTACGGTTACCGGTTAGGGTTAGTCTCCGGATATTAACCCGGGGTTAACACTTAATTTGGGGTCCATTATTAGCTGTTAATTTGGTCAAGTTCAAATCAACTCTGAACTTTGACTTGAAATGAAAGGTTTTTGGGGGGTGGACCAAAAAAATGGAATTCTGGGGCATGTTTCTTTATTTACAGGGGGGAGTCTTATGATTGCGGTGAATCTTCTCTTAGCGGGGATCATAGTAGGACAACCCTAACGAAGACTGGTAACCAATTAAACCACTCACTAATCCCCTAGCTGGTCTATTGAAAAAGCTCGTATAGATATAAGAAAGTGATTTTGTCCATATCTAATGGTATAGAACCTCCATTCACTAGATCTTCAATGTCACTTATCTGAGAAGCTCATTAGCGTCCACCCTCAGTAAATGCTTAAAAACACATGGGAGATTGGAGTGACATTTGGTTGGACAGCCTTTTTTTAATTCTTATCCGCACCTTGAACATCTTAATGGACAATCAAAAGTTTTCTAGGCAGGCCCCTCAAAACGGAAAATTTCGCCCCTCCCGCTAAAAGTTGGAGAGATTAGCAGTAACACTTTAGGGATTGGGAGTATTTAACGATGTATGGTGGCTGACAGTTAATTTTAAAAATTTAAACCGCTGTTCAGCTAGTTCGTGAAGGTGAAACACCTTAAACAAGCTTTGGTCACCTAATTCCCCCCGGGTCTTATACCTTAACCCAGCTCACCACTGGACCCCATATATCCACAAAAAGTCCCTCAGTAACTACTTTTTCGGTACCACTTTCGGCAGAGCATTATTGTAGCTTGATAACCAATAGAGATATTTCAAAATTTAAAACGAGCCTTCACTACAGTTCCACTAGGCTGAGGCCACTGACAGAATCTTGGTCCACCTATAACCCCGGGCTTCCTCTACTCCAGATCCATACTGGACCAAAATGCCAACAAAAAGTCCCCAGTAACATTCTTTAATTTCACGGTTACCACTATTGGGGAACTTGATTGGTAGCTTGATAACCATATGATGAGTATTTCAAATTGAGAATCAGCCTTCAGCGTGACGTTCCAACTAAGGGTTGGACGTAGCGCCACGTAGAGACATGATATTATGGTCGGCAACACCTACCCCGGAGGGTCTACCCTATACCTCCAGAACCAAAATGCAGACCAAATAACCAACAAAATAAATAGTGTCCTCCCCCAGTACACTTGTTTCAGGGTAACAGCTTTGGGGACTTATTGTAGCTTGATATCCATAAGTAGATTCTAAAAATTTCTAAAAAATCACGGCGTTCAATCTGACGTTCCGTTACA